>JABXJD010003585.1:0-12500 GCA_013375575.1 Percina caprodes | reverse complement strand
GAGAAAGTAGTAATACAGAAAAAACAACCGACAGGGAGAAAGAGAGCTACACAGGCTGAAAAAGGTAAACAGATATTGGATATTGTTCAAAGATAATCCCAATTAAATTGTGGTATTTTGTATTTGCATTATCCATTGAAAGTACAAACTACTATATTAGTATTGGTTAAATGTAACATTAACTTGGCTGATTTGTTGTTGTTTTAGGAGATTATTGTAGATTCTAAACAAACAACTATTAAGACTGTTTTTACATTTGCAGTGAAACCCTGGGCTGGTTGAAGCAGAAAATGAAACAAGTTGTTAATCAAGGATGAAAGATGCTGACCAGAAATAAAAGCAGCGCAGCAGATGATGAAAAAAAGCTGACTTAACAAAAGAGCAAGCAGAAAAATAAGCAACTTGGCCTATTACTTCAGCAAATGGCAAAAATATCCTTTTTAACAAACGTTAGTCCAGGATATAAGTTTGAAATCTGTTTTCAAAAACAAGTGAAAATACCTGTCAATGTATGAAGGCAGGGTCACCTTATTTGTTTTTATAAACAAGATTTAAACATTAAATAATAGACATGTTGGCTTGTTGGGGATATTTCTGCACTGTAGAGCATAACTGCCTTATTATGTGTCACACATCGCTGCCGCCCTCCCCAGAAAATACATAAAATAGAATGAGGAACAAATCAGGAAAACTAAAAGCTGGGAGGAAAAGGATCAACACCTGTGCAAGCAAGTGCTGTCAGAAAGCAGGACAGACTTACTCAGAAGCTGTGGTTGTGGCTGAGACAGTTGGGGGGATTGTCCAAACACAAATGGGCTGTGGACAAGGGAGGAGGAGGAGGAGGAGGAGGAGGAAGAGGAGGGAGGTTGGGCGGCTTGCTCAAATACGGAGGAGGAGGGAGCTGCTGAGAGGAGGGGCCCAGACTGAATGGAATTCAGTATGCCACTCAACCGGTCACCTGCAAACATGGAGACAGAGGATGGGGAAAAACTACAGCTTATACTAATGTTTGAGGTTTCCAAAGGGGGGGTGAGGATCATTCAGAGTTTATATACTATCAGTCATTCAGCCATTTCCCGACACATGTGCGAAATGGGAGGAGCTACCAGGGTCCCAGAAGTAAAAGTCCTATTCATTTTCTGTAAAGACAATGCAAGAGGATTGGCAGTAACAATTCCAAGGCTTGGAAGGGCATCCAAAAGGTGAGAAACTGGGTCAAGAAGCGTCTGGTTCTACTGTACGATTAAAAAGTCGAAAGGTACAAGCCCAGGCAGAAAAAACAAAAGAGAGAAGTGAACTACAACTCCCAAGAAACCTTTGCAAATTAAGTTTGCAGCCAAGTTTAAAAGCTGTTTAATGTGCCACAGCTGAGCAGCTAATTGGCTATCAAGCCTGAGCAGTGCACTTTTCCGCAGTGAATGTTTGTCTGGTGACTCGTTCAACAAGCTAAGGCGCAGAACAAGAAGTGTGTTTTGTAAATTTAGAAAAAAAGGAACTTTTGTCTGTCACACTAATTTTACTTTTTCATGCAAGATTTGATTGGCTGTCTCAAAATAAGGTCTCCACTTATGTAGACTAATACCTAATGGTATTAGTCTACATGTCAAATTAATGTAAATCTAGGGGGCACAATCATGAAACCAAAAATATATCTAAATGTCTCGCTTTTTCTCAAATGAGAATGCAGAAGGTGATTCACAGAGCACATATGTATGCTGTAGCATACAAAAATTAACAAACCTATACTATCGATATTATCCAGAGAACTGTTCTGTTTTTATATTGCAGAGCATTTATGATATCATTAACAGAACTTTCAAACAGGGTTCTACAAAAATTCCTTCCAGAACCAGGAGCTCCATCCATTTCACAACTGTATTTGGGGAAAGGATATATTAAGGGAGGGGCAGAAATGGTTCTCTTCTCATGTATTCACTTCAAGAGTCACTCTTCGAAAAGAAAGCCTGTGTGTCCTTCATCAGAAGTTCAAAAAAAAAAAAAAAGTGCTGGGAGAAATTGAACCTTTCTCCGTATACTGTATATTGAGCTGACACTGCATCAGTAATCATTCAAAAACTCTTGACACAACTGACTAGTTGTCAACCAGATATAAAACCCAGTCACTGTCTTGTTTTTGTGCATAGACAAATATTGACAGAGTCTGAAATGTAGGTTTCTTGGAGTTTAAATCCGTTTCAGCCATTTCATCAACTGTTGGAGCAAGAAACGAGAGGCTGCCTGGGTGAAGCAGAGTTGGTGAAATCTACCACCATGGCTGAATATTAAAAGCCTGAGAGACCTGTCAGTAAGGTTGCTCTCCAACTTGCTCGAAGAGCTTTGCCAGAGGCTGGTCCGTCATGAGGACCAGTCTGAAGGAGATCCATCTATAATGCTGCCTCAAAGCATGATTGATCCATCACACGGGTGGCTAGTGATTCAAACCTTCCATCAGATGGTTCAGCAGGAGCAATCACCTTGAACTAAAATTACAAAGGCCTGCAGCTCCCTAAGGGCTTGCACAAGCATTCCACTTGTTGTGGTAGCCTGCAGTTAAGAGGCTATTCCTATTCAGGATACACGTGCTGGCCCACAAACTTTGTGAGATTTCAAAATGGCACAGCACTATTTTTAGCTAATTCTGTTTTGAGTGTAGAGTTTACACTCAAAGGTCTATTGCATTTTCCTCATTTACACTTTGCCAATTTATGCATTCTGGGGCCAATTGGTCACATGGCATCAAAAAAGCCAAGCGTTAATGCAACCAAGAAGAATTTGATACAGGTTGCCATTAGATTGGTCAAAACCCCTTGGAAAAAAGGTGATGTTAAATAAAAGAAATGTTAAATAGGTATACATGCATCCATCCCTCCATGTAGCCACATGAAGTTGCCACATAGCCAAAGTGACACTGAAATTGGTCACCTTTTGACTTATATTAAAGCAACAGATAAATTTGCAATCATACAGCAGGCTTAACAGCAGGTTAGCGTTCTGTGTAGCAAACAGATCCGGGTGCATTTCCATCATCCTCTGGATTGGAGTAAGACCTACACAGCTTTGTATTTAGCGCTCTAAAATAACATTAGAGGCAATCAGACTTCTGATCTGCTCAACAAAGATACATATGTGGCCAAGTGTAAAATGACATTGGCCTTTATCCAGACACTTGAAATAACAAGTGTGAATGAAGTCTTATTCTACAGCATTAAACTGTAGAAGTTATTAAAATAACTTTGTATTCGTTGAATAACAATGGTTCTCTGATTACTATGGCTAAGTGTTTCAACAGGTAAACCTTTATTTTCAAGCAGTGAGGAAGAGGTAAGCCGTTTTGAAAGACAATTGACACAGCGTCAGCATGATTCAGGCGGAAAGATACACAGACATATTTTGGGCCAGCCAATCTTTGATCGTGTAGCAGAATTCATGAGTTCATACAGGTGATGTTTTCAGTATTCAACTACATTCTTTAGAAAACAAGGATTATGTAAATAATCAAATGCTTTCTAAGCAACTAAATTAAGGCGAGAAAGGGTAAACAGTGAAATCACAAACACGTGTTTACGGCCCGTTATCTGTGTTAGTCTTGCCCACATTGCCTAAAGAGAGCCCAGAGTAGTCAAAATGAAAAAAAGCACAGTGACTGGCCCATGCACACAAAGACATATGCCCAACATTGCAGAGATGTTAGGCATGAAATTACAACAGTGAACAAAATAAAAAGCATGCATAAATAAAGAGATAATAGATTAGTGATTGATGGGACCTGAGATTTTAAAGACATTGACGGACCCATTCTGGATCACATATGATGTGCTGCTATAAACTGTGGAGGTCAAGTGACTTTTAGTTCCCTCTCGTTTTGAATAAAAGAATAAATCAGACTTGCTGTTATATTGTGATATAACTAAAGGTGGTAAAAGTGTCTACATTCCTACTGTCTACTAAAACTGAGTAATGTATTAAACAAGTTACAAGAAAAGCCTCAAAGCATAGGGAAAAGTCAGAGAGTATCTTAAAATAAAGCAGGGGAAAATAAGGAAGGGTGCAGAGTGAAGTCAGAGGTGAGGTATACATTAACAATGACAACATCACTCAAAATCTTTTAATTCACCCTGAGGACTCAGAAACGTTAACTCCGACGTGAATGAACAGCATAAAGCAAGTGGATGTTGAAAGCAAAGTGATATGCAGATTAAGGATATGTTCTAGAAAGTTTGTCTATGAAAACCTACTCTCCATCAAGTTGACCTCACCTTTGTTGTTGGAGATGCCATAGTCAAAGCCCTGTGCACCATTTGAAGTGGTGGCTCTGTTGAAGGCCTGCACAGAGAAGGGGCTGGGTGGTGGGGTCTGGGCCCCTTGCTCAAGCAGTGCTTGTTCTATGAGAGCAGATTACATTGTTATGTTACAAATGATCACATTTTGAGGTTTAACATTTTTTCCCCATTGAGTCCGCCTTACCGTCATCGTGGCGAAGGTACTGATTTCCACCACGGTCTCTGGCCAATGACCAGGCCTCTCCTTCATCACTCTCACAGAACTCCACTACACTGTTCTTATCCAGCTGTACCCAGGTCCCCTCTGAGTTGACCACCTGATACACAAACAACACTCTTTATCCATACTCAACACACACTGAACACTGTGTCACTCACACAGCACATTCAAACACTTTGTCAACCCTCATCATCAAAAAAAACAGTCATAGCCCTTTTCCATATCAACCCCAGAACATCCATGTTATTACTGCACAGGCAAACCCATGACAGAACCTCTACTACAGTAGATCATTAACATGCAAACATTCAATTTATCTGATTGACACAAATTCCAGAGCAGTAGATCACAATTTGATTTTGTGTATCAGCAGACACTGCGTGACAAAACTGATACAAGCTAAAAATTTCAACAAAACAAAAAAACTTACTCTAAGAAAGGGGAAGCTTATTGAAAGGTAAATGCATGAGGTTGCGTTTCTCAATTCCCTGAAATATTATCACTTTGGAAAAACAGACAGAGGTATTAGTGTGTGCAGGCTACACCTCTCAGACAGGGCATTCCAGTACAGGCTCAAAGAGGAAACTATTGAACAGCATGACACACCACAGCAGCCAATGACAGGTCATATCCAAAAGATTGGAGGCTCCACTCATCACTACGCCAAAGACAATTTAGAGAGTTTAAAGTACCAAAGTTATTGACAGGATTGTTAAAAATGCAAGAAGGATGCAGGCAAGGCACAGAAAGGCTCCAGCATTTTGTGATCAGACTTCAACTGAGAAGTCTCAAGGCAGCTGAATATGACACCCTGAAACGGCAATGGATTTATAGACAAACTGCAATTAGTAAATCAGTAAACACGCGGAAATGTTGCAGCTGCAGGAGTTGATAAGACCTCGAGTGGAAAGATACAAAACACACACCCAGAAGCACCTGATGTATTCCCTTTGAAAGAGAGATTGCATACTATACATTCAAAATCAATTGAGTTTAGGAAAAAGAGGGAATTCTAATTTCTGAGAATTAAGGCCAAAATCTACCAACATTAGCTATATTACATTACGTGATCTAAACAGACTGATTTATTCAACTCTAGCCACAAAAAAAAAAACACATTGCATTATTTGGGGTGAGTGCGTACCTCGCCTATAGCCTTGACCTTGTTGCCAAGAACTAACATTCCAATGGGGATACCCCTAAGGTTTGGGCAGCTTCTGATGTTGTGACCAGAGGGGCCGGTCTTCACTACCTTATAAAGCCCCGGGCCGCCGCCCTGCCCTGCCCTGTTCTGCACCCGAATGGGGGCCTCTTGGGAAGGGCAGCTGCTCACCTCCTTTACGTTCTCCTCCGATTGGCCCCTGACCTCCTGCAAGTGGTAAGAGCATGGATTAGAACCAAAGTACAACAACAACAGGCTGCAAAAATGTAAATGTCCATGACAAGGTTCAGACAACAAAGTCCTGAATTATTATGGTGAAGAGCCACTATTAGCAGTGAAACAGGGAAAGTTATAAATATGTCACCTGGACATGTGCAAGGCCTTTAAGCAATAGAAATTTGGGGACTCATTTGCTTTCATGTTAAAAGTTATATGAGAATACTTTTCATATTACTCTTATATCTGTCCATTGAATACGTATGAAGCTAGCGGTGTAAAAATGAAAAGTTGCAGTTTTATGAGGGGGTCATGGTGGGATCTTTTCTTGCCATGGCATTCCATAAGTTCCTGGAATCCTCTTGTTACTGTTCCAGGCAAATAAATAGTTGAGCACATAACCCCCATTAAACCACAACCTTCAGTGTTTGTATGAATTAAACAAACAACATGTACCATATATTAATTAATGAACTTAAGAGGTGCCGATAGGTGTCTGGTCTCTATGCAAAGCTAAGCAAATCAGCTTCTATGAGAGTGTTTCTCTATCTTCTCATCCAACTCTCTGCAGAAAGCAAATAAGCATATTTCCCAAAATGTCAAACTATTTAAAAATGTCAAAACTACAGTACTTTGAGGGGTTGCATCATGCTCAGAAGAGATACTCTTGTTTTACAATTACTAGAAATAACATGACATGGAACGGCAAACCTAAATAGACTTCCATCCTCAACAGCAGAAGTGATATTCCAAAGCTGCATTTATTCCCCCATGTTTCAAAAATACATTTCTGTAGATACATTTTAAGTTTCAATATAATTTAAGATCCAAATACTCGCAGTAGATGCAACATAAGAATTCAATACGCCATTCAGCATTGTAGTGATACAGTTAAATGACCAACAGACAATAAGTAGACTGTTCACTTATTTTTGTATAGTCTAAAGGGTGGCATGCTATGGCACACAAGGGTAAAGGACTATGCCTTTCAAACGAGACCTCATGCAACAGACTGGACATTAGTATCTTCAACCCCATGCAACATACAAGCTTGAACAATAATAATTGCAGAGCCCATTGGACAGTAGCCACTGACATATTGTTTCGTCAATGTATTGTCAAAATTTAACAAAACAGACAACCATGCAACTGTGGTTTGACCTCTAATGCCTGATTACAACACTGTAGGAAAACTACAAAGGCACAAGGGGTTCAAGAGGACAAGTAGAGTGACAGATAGATGATAAGCTATGGGGCAGTCAAGCTATGTATCCCTCCTTCATACAACTCACCTGTGGCGGGAATATAGTTAAGGGAGTCCACGACAAAAAGCCGATATCTCTGACTCCTTGGCTAGCATTAAAGACATTCTGAGCAACACATCGTGAGACAGTCAAGAAACAGTAGATGACCCATGAAAGGAGAGAAAACAGGTTGGGGGAAGGCGCTCATGTATTTTTTTGGAAGAAATAAATCATTTTGGCTAGGCTCCTCTGGAGTTCAGCATCAGAGATTATTTGAAAAGGTGAAGAAGAGACAACAGAATCTGATAGGCCAGTAAGTGAAATCATGAAGCACTGATAAAAGGGGCCAAGAGGAACTGCGTGTTAAATGTGTAAACACTTTTACAATAAAAAAATACAAAACCAGTTGAAGGGGCAAAATAATAATTGAAAGTTCACTCCAAACACCACAGGGTTATTATTTCCAAATCCATAACCAAATGAAGAAGAAGAAGAAACTTCCAAAAAAATTCCCCACTTGAATGTTATTGGTAGTGTGTCATGCTGTTCAGACAGAAACCTTACACGGAAGCATTCCAGCACCTAAAGCATCCAAATGCAAAGGTGGAATTGTAGAGCAGTAGAGGTACCATTTCCCATTGAAACTTTTTTTTTTGGACCAGTGATTGCGCTTCATGACAGAAAACCACCTGAATGTTAACATCTTACAGATACTTTTCCTGTTACTGCAATATTCATGTCTTAAATTATACCCAGTCATATTACTTTTGTTGATTCTGTTGTATATTATGGCGGTTTTTGTGGCATGAAGCAAAATGTGAGAGAAACCTTTAGTATCACATGCTGTGGTCTGAGAGTGTTAATGAATTGTGAGTGAGATACAATGAGGACAAGAAGACTGAACAGTGCAGACTAACCAACTTCACCACAGGATGAAATTGTGCCTTTACTATCTTTTTCCTTTTCAATTCCTGCAATGTGGTTCACTTCAATGAACCAAACAAATATACTGCCTAAGCATGTGAGCATTTAAAAGTGCTGTGTCCAACTAAACACGTCATGGTCATTACATGGTGAACAGTTTGCCTTTAAACATGAGTTAATGCATGCACGCTCCCAGCTGCTGTGTCTTTGTACAGTGTGTTAGTCAAAGTTTCATATTCAAGTTATGCTCAAATAGATATTTCATGCATGAGAACACGGCAAAAATTATACTCTGATGAAGTTCTCAATTTACCATGCTTCAGTACATTTGGGGAGAGGGTGCCAAACACTAGAATCCTTGAATAAACATTATAGCCAAACAATAATGATGATCCCTGAGCTTTTCCCCAAATGAACAGCAAAGGAGCCTTTGTTATTTATTATTAAACTGGGACAGACTGCTCAGCGGGCCTTCTTCTACTTACGTCGGCTGGGACCAGAAGGCTCCTACCCAGGTGCTGGTTAAAAGAGAGGCACCAGGCTTCAGTGTACCCATTCATGCTGGGAACATACTTCTTTACTGTTTCATCATTGAGCCTGAGCCAAACACCATCATCATTGTGGATCTACGGGAAAACAAGCAACAGAGCAGGGCCATGCCGTCCTGTTACTATGGAAACAGGATGGGCAACACACACACACACACACAACACACACAACACACACACAACACACACACACACTTCTGAGGTTGCAGGAAACTCTCAAGTCAAATTAGAAGACAGCATTGTATTGAGGTTACAGCAGGGTGCATGTAAGACATATAGGAAATGTCACTTGTGCTATACCCAAAGGATGGGAGTGCAGATATCGTGCAGGACTGGCAAATATATGAATATGTGTTGCATTACAGTGCAATCATTAAGTAAATGCTTTCAGTGCTACAATTGTAATTTTGGATTTAAATGCATAACATCCTTTGGGTTTATGGTGCAGGTGCTCAAGCCTTTCCTGAAGCCTCAGAGTGCCTTGCAAGAGTGTGAAGCAAATTAAAGTATAGAGCAACAAATTAACAAGCTTTGAAAGAAAGTAGTTGTCATTTACAGAGGTAAAAAAACAAAATACATAAAAGCCACCAAGCAGGACTCAAAAGTACTTAAAACTAGCAATCTAGACAAAAAATAGGATTACAATACTTATGATTCTATCCTTACTAATTTAAAGAAGAATAAACAAGGAAATGGAATAAAAGTGGATAGTGCTCCAGCTAGTATAGTTCTATGACATAACTTATATTTTGCCTAGTCTAGAGTCAATTACCTCGTCAATGAAAGTGATGGTGCCATTGACATGCACTATGCCTATCTGTTCACTCTGCAGGGAGGGGTGACTACGCACACGCAGGCCTGCGCTGTCCTTGGACACAAATTTGCGGACCTGAGAGAAGCAGAGGGGAGATGGAGATTGTGAATGGCAAGAGCAAAGAATAAAAAGACAAAAAGAAAGACAAGTGCAGCAGGAGGAGAAAGAATAGGAAGCGGAACAAGTTGACGGTGGGAGATTGCATCTATTAACCCACACAGAGCTGGTTTCCAAGTATACATTTACAAACAGCCAAAGATAGGCAAACTTTAGGAGCTCAATTTTCAGCAGCACCAATTAGATAAACTTTGTTTTAATCCATCCATTCATACTGGTGCATTGAAAATCCTGGAACACGTTATTTTCCTCGTTTCCCCATTGTGGATTGCAAAATACCACAACTTTCACAAAATGATGATGAGCCCAACATGCCTAATGTCAGTTTGATGCATCATTTGTGTTTGAAGTCATTTCTAATGTCTCTTTTGACTACTTTTTAAAATATGACAAATAATCAACACTGCATCTTGACTAGATGACACGGCTGAGATACTGTACAGTGCCAGCAGGTACACTGTAACAACAATACCGCGAATAACCATATAAAAAAAATCTACATTGAGAGACGTTTTGCCACACAGTGACAAAAAGACTCAACAAACTCACAGGGATCTGCCTTAATGCGGTATATGACTTCATGATATGATATTGTAAGTTGCTTATTCAACAAAGCACATTCAACAAAGTAAAGCAACATCACACCTCACTATTATCACCTGATGAAAGCAAAGATGGTCCAAGTCTGGTAGCCCTAGTTTAGTCTGCCAAGTCTTGGTAAAAATTTCTGCCTGGCTTTGCCTCACTAAATGTTTGAATTTGTTTACTTGTGTTTTTTGGATCCTCATCACCTTGCACTTGACAGATAGCTTACAAACAGTTTTTGTGTCTATTGCTTTTTATGGAGCAGATTTTATTTTAGACCAGCAAATCAAAACGAGGTAAAACAAAAGCTAAAAGCTGCACAGAGGTGCAAATCGAGATGTTGATTCTCAGTGTGATTGGGCAGTACTAATAACCCTTTCACATTGAAGGGAGTTCCTTGTTTCAGTGCTTATATCAAATTATCGCTTAATGCTGCTTTTAGGGTAAGAGTTAAGTTAAAGTTACAAAATGGTGTTGACAGGTATACAAGACAGAACAAATTACTTCTGGTCTCTGGTGTATTTGATGGGTGATTGCATGCGTACATGCATGTTACATGTGTGTTCATGTGCATGTTCATGCCCCCTGGTTGGTTAATCAAAAGAAAAAGCTCACCTTGCTAGGCTGAGGTTCCGCCTTTGGTTTGACCATCTGAGTGCCAGGTGGTATCATGCCTTTGGGAGCGTCTTTGACTTCTACCTCCAAACCAGCATCTAAAAGAAAAGATGTATAGCTCCACATAAAAAAGAAGGTATTTTACTGAAAAAGCTTTAATGTTTTCAAAAATATGAATTAAACCATATGCATAGCAACTGCATTAGGTCTCTTGGTGGGGATTGGTGATGGTTATCAGCGGTTATCTTCTATTTAATGTGTGGGAAATCCTTCAGACAGACAGACCAGCTGCTTTTACATTGACATACCTATTTCAATGCCATCAATGGTGACATGGATTGTATAGAGGCCAACTGCTCCTGGAGTCCAGTTGGCGCTGTAGGTTCCATCAGTGTTGGCACGAATCAGCATGTTTTCACTGGGTCTGTGTGGGAAATGATCAATCAACAAGATCGTTTCGTAAGAAGATTGTATCTTACCGGAAAATGTGTTTTGTTTCGGCATTAACCTCACTTACCTCTTTGGGGTGGGGGAAGCAAACCGCAGCTCTTCAAATGAGTAGTTTTCATATGCCTACAAAAGACAAAGAGCAAAAGTATGAAGGTAACAACAGAATAGGTAACTATTATGATGTTTGTTTTTATTTTATTCAGTCAATTTACCCTCTTTTTTTTTTCTCTTTTATATTCTCCAATTAAAATACATTTTATATTTATTATCTAATTTTACCTTAGAAGTGTTCAATGAAAAAATGCAAACACGAAAAAAAGTAGCTATTAAAAATGCAAGCGGCTCACATGTTAATATTGCAGCTGCCATTACTCTGTATGCATGTACACAACATAGGACTGTACTACAAAGCAAGATTTGGCGTTAACAAGGTAACTTCAGGTTCAACCTAGGGTTTTGTGTATCACAAGGCGGATCACTTGTTACCGGTTAAATTGCCGTGGTAACTTATGCTGAACACTTAACCTGCTTGGGAGCAGGTGATTAACAGCGTAAAGCACCGCCTACTGACCAATCAATACTCGAATGATAACGGCGTCGCGTTCTTTGAGAGGTGCACTCAGAAAAGTTAAAACATTTAGAGACCGACAACCCGTTAACATTCCCTGTGTCAGGGATACTGATTAGCGTTGTAATTTCCGCATTTACAGCGTCAACTATTTGTTTGCCAGCTTTCCTTCCTGTTTTAGTGAGCAGAGACTGTATTGCGTTTTGCCTGTAAAACCGTGTCTGTATTCTTCATATTTATGTAAAAATTATAGTTTGCTCTTCTTATGTAAAATATGCGGCTCTAGTAGATGTTTGTGATTGGTTGTGCTGTGCAACACCGCCTCTTTATGTGAACAAGCACGTCGTTGGATTGGGAAACCCTGGGTTGATTAAACTAGTTGTTAACCACCGTCGTGACACAGCTTAGGGGGCATGGTTGTTAGGTTAGGTGAAGCCTAACTGACATAAATCCAGGGCATGTTGATCTTATGCCGTAGTACAAACCTCAGATCTAAAAATGACCAAATAGCTCCCTCTTGTGGAGCACATGCAGCATGTAAACAAGTGAGGTTGTGAGTGAGTTATGAGCCAGTTACATTAGGCTGACCTTCATCATGGTAATAGCAATGTATCGAGCCTCTTTCACAATCATGGGCTCGTCGTGCCTCCAGTTTGGGCATTGGCAAACCTCCAAAGGTTAGGTCAGGGCCAGAAGACGAAGGCGAGGAGCTTCCAGGTAATCGCTGCAGCCTCTTGCATTATCAGGGTGCATAGAC
>JABXJD010000996.1:0-126067 GCA_013375575.1 Percina caprodes | reverse complement strand
AGCAATTGTATCAAAAACTCTGTTGTGTAGTTTTAAAGCTTTAGTGCAAATCTTTTTGATATTAATGAACGTCTGTTACATTCAAGCCAATGCCAAATGAGTTGCTAGTTGGGGGGGGGGGGTTACAGAAAGGCTTGTATCATGTGGACGCACTGACAGTTTTGATGTATTACTTAGAATTTCTCATGGGGTGACAGAAACTACGTACTATATCTTTAATAATAGTAATACATTTCAAATATGGGCGCCTTTCTGGACACTAAAGGTCACCTTACAAGACAATAAAATAGCAATAATAATAGTAAAAACCAGAATCAGAATCAGATATACTTTATTGATCCCCGAAGGGAAACTCTGTAACAGACAGAACATAACTAAGTTTCTCTTTTTTTTTTAATTTTGGACCAGTATTATTATCTGTGTCTAGAGCAGATCAGAAATAAATAACACTCTCAATACACTCAATGCTAAAGAAGTCCACTGAGGTCCAACTACAATCATTATATCTGAGAAAAGTCTTTTAGTTACATTTATTCATTCGGCTTAGGTGCTGCCCAAAATGGCTTGGGTGCTGCATCTAAACTTTATAATGGCAGGGGAAACCCAAAACATTCTCAGTCCCATTGTGTAAAACCTGGACGCTTGGTCAGGTGCCTTTGGCATGGTTATTGACGCTTAGCGTAATATATGAACACGCTTTATCTAAACGTGCTTCGTCGGGGGCCATTGGCGCTGTTAAAAGATCGTTGGTACGTGTCCGTGACACGTGGGACAAGAATGGGACAGTTGGCTTAAGGAAATGAAGGGGGGGGGCTGCTCTGCTCTGCACTCTGAAGGGTGCTTTCTGTGTTGTATCTGACGCTGAGAGGCACTGCCCCAGCATCCGTATTTCCCGTGTTCGTACGTCGAACGGGTTGGAAAACCGTGCACTTCAGAGATGTTCGTTGTTGGAAAATGAACCGACGAGGGGTGAACGCAGTAAAAGTATTGCTTTTTTAAATGGAGTCTGGTGGGTTTAGCGCTAGCGACTTCAGAACTTTCTGGTTAAATAGAAAGGTCTCAGAGGTTTTAAAGGTATTTCTCTGACGTGATCCTTTCCATAATATTAATTTGAGACTGTCAGTGGAAAAACAAGCACTTTTGTGGAGGTTAATACAAGCTAGACAATTGCCCTATAGTAACTTACATTGTAGCATGTTTCACCGCTGCCGACTGCAGTGATATTGCATAATACTGGACCAATGTCAAAGATTGTTGTTCTCATCAGTCACTTAGACACAAAAACAGGGAAATAGGTTAAAAAAAGGATAGTAACCATTTAATAATGGCTCTATTCTATTCAAGTGTCCCAGTTAGCCATGACAGGGTGGAAGTGAGCCAGCATGCACAATACCAGGACCCTGAAACTGAAGCAACTAAATGGAATTCAGCCACCATTCATTTTGTTATTCACACCTGTGCTTACCCTCTGACATAGCAAAATGTCTTCCATGAAAAACACCAATGTTTGACTGTGACCTCAAAGATATCTAATGCAATATGATGAATTGAGTAATAACAAGTATAAAGACACAAGTAATGAAATCATAGAAACATTCAAATGTAGCCAGATTGTTGATAGACATCACTGTCGATATTTCTAATTTGTTTTCTTGGGTTACTATTAGTTACCACCAGGAAAACAAATAAGTAGAATGGTGGTGTATGGGAGTGAAGTTGGTGTTGGATAACCTACAAAATAGTGAGAATTTAGCAGCCAATAAAGCTTTCATCATGACTGCAAATGTTTATTGAGATCCGTGACAAAGAAAGAAAGAAAACCTATCAATCTGTCTTCTCTCTATTCACTTCATTCTGTTGACGGTTATTTTGCCATTAATATCCTGGCTGATTGGTGGGGATTGATTAACAGCTTTGTGCATCCCCAATTTCTAATTTCTTTTAATTAAAACCCAGTTCACTTCACCTCTGGCTGTATTGTGCAGCAGTATAACGAAAATGAATTAAGTGCAGCTAGCCTAGAGGGGAAGAGCACTCCTAATACGATTATAATTGTCAAAATAAAACTCCACTAAACAAGCTTCAGCTGTAAGTATCTTAGAGAATGAGAAATTTGTCACACATTGTTTTCTTCTTTTCTTTCCATAATTCACAAATGTTTGGACGCGGCAAAAGAAACCACAAAAAATCATGTCAAACCAACAAATCAGCTAAGATCTTTTTATTTTTTATAATATAGCGTTTGAGAGATGCAATGCTCTTGCAGTGCACAGTAGAGTGATTTTCTGGGTAATTAAGACAATAGGATAATTACATCTAGATGAAAACATGCAGCACTTAAAACGCAACATTAGACAGCTCATATGCTGCATATCAGTGGGTCTGTACAATTAAAAGACATATGGGAAAACATCAGCATGAGCACAGGAGGCCCTGAATGTTAATGGGAGACTGAGATCTCTTGTAATCCGTTCTCCAGTTGGAGTGTTGAGATGGCTCCTCTGATTGTCCACTGAGAGTTGTTTACATTTCTTCAAAAGCTCCATTTAGTTTCTCCTGACAAGTTGGAATAAGTGACTTGGTCATGATGGATGGAAGCACCTGTCCTAATGGTGGCTCAAACTGTGCCCACTAGTGCACGATACATTGATAAATTGACAACAGTTGGGACATGCTCTGCTAGCAGGGAGAATGAGGCTACTAGGACATCCGACTGCTCACCATGTTTCCATGTCAGCGTTATCGAACCTCACAATGGTGGAATGTGGAAGTCCCCAAACAGCTGCGATAGCGGAATGTGCACTCAGAGGGGTGTGTGACGATTAATGTTTGGTCTTTGTCATTGCCAAAGAATAGTACGGAGAAGGATTACGGCCTCAAGAGAATTCTGACTTTATAGAAAAAGTCAGAATTCTGAAGAAATAGTCAGAATTCTGAGATTAAAGTCGAATTCTCTCTTTTTCTTAGAATTCTGACTTTAAACTCAGAACTTAATATTTTTTTAAATGTGTCCCTAATCTTCTTCCGTAGAATAGAGACTACATTTGCAACTTTAAAAGTTTAGGTCTATAAATCAGCCATGTAGGTATTGTTGAATCATTTCTGTGCAAAGGAAAACCAAATTAAAATTTTATTATTAACAAAATTAGAGTAGACATTTAGATTAGCTGTTACCTTAGCTAATTTAGCTTTTTTATTTGTACCTTTGTGGTGACTTCAAAATGTCTTGTTTAACTAAAAGACATAAGAGTAATAAACCAAAACCCAAAAACTATTATATATATATATATATTATTTTTTTGATTAATATATATATTTATTTATTAACAATGTAAAAATAACTTCGCAATGTGAAAGGTGTTGCAAGTAAACCCACAGAGTCTGATCACCCAATTTTGCAGTTCCTCTCAGCTCTACAAGCCTTTCATTGTTTCTCATTGTTTTTACAGCCCGCAACTTTTGGGGCAATCTCTCTGCTCTCATCTCACCATTTAATCAGCAGCCGGAAGAAGCTCTGTACATTTTGTAACTACTACTGTAGCACCAAATGGCAAGCATTTTTGCTGGTGAACACAGTCACACTCTGAGCAGCTAAAAAAACATATATATATATATATATTTATTTATTTATAAAGAATAGATTAATGCATATTTAAAGGATATTTTCCAATTACTATGTGTGTTATAACAGGTGAGATGTACATTTATATTTATCTGCGTCTACAGTCTACAATAACGGCAACGCTTACTTAAGTAGGAAAGGTGATAATCCAGAATGTTAACAATTCATATTTCATACCTAAACCTCAAACTTTTCATTGCTTTCCAAAAATACTGATGGGAGCAGTTTCTGATCTGGCATTCCTATCAGCAGGAAGACCAGATCATTTGTCAGTGACTACGTTTACACAATATTGCGGTACAACATTCCAATTAAGCTGTTTACATGGCTTATGAAAGGGAATATTCCAATAATATTCCTATTTACATGTAGCTGTGCAAAATAAGATTTTTTATAACTTTACCAACAATGGCAGACTTGTTGGACCATGCAAACACACCCTCCCTCTTTCATTCCTTTAACCAACTTCTTGAAAAGGTCGGCGTAGCAATGTTTGCGTGTATCCAAAATCCTGTTGTTTGGCAACCTGTGTTTCGGCTTCATAGCTGGTCTGCAGCCTTGCAAACTGTTGGCTGGTTTGTGTATGGCAACCATAGTAACGCACAGAGCTGACATAAGCCAGCTGTAAAAACCCTGATGTGAGTATAGGATATTCCGAATGCGCTGTATTCATGTCCAATATCCCATATCTTAATCGGAAAATGCTATATTTGGATAAAGGCCTTATTCGGTATATTCAACCGGAATGCTGTTTACATGAACTGTATCAAATTTGTAATTTTTTCATATTTCGAATAATGGTGGAATATTGGTGTGCGTGTAAATATACTCACTGACTTCCAAAAAAGAAAGAGTATTCTCTGTTCTGTCAACTCCATAGCTAGGTTTTGTTTAAGCTTTGACAAATTTCAGGACTTAACACTACAGAGTGTTTCGTTGTCGGGTCGGACTATTTTGGTTTTCCGGCCTGCAACTTTACTATATGGTTCACTCTCACCGCAAAATCCAAAAGAAAATCCTGCCACAGCATGTCACTGTCCACTGCAAAAAAGCTCTGATGCACTACCTGCCCAGTGCCAAACAGCTGCTATTTCTTTTGGTGGAGGCCAAAACAGAGCCAACAGGAGAGTGAATGTATGGAATATACAGTGTATACACGTTTGCCACAACAATTTTATAAGTTGATATGTCGGTGTCGGTTGTGTTTACAGCTTGTTTCACTACCCCAAAGTTGCCCCCCCAAGAAAAAAATATTGACAAATGACCAATAATGTTATACCAATAGAGTTTTTGGGTGAGGACAGGCTCTTGATTACAGTTCTAGGCCTCCTCGAGGCTTGAGAAATGCATAACATAAAAATGTTTCCATAGAGAAATTTAATTCCACGAATAATAACTATACAAACTGCAAATGGTTGTTTTAAAGGCTGTAGATAGTTATGTAATCTGTATTGCTATCTCTCACACAACTCATACAGTTTATAATGAGCTCAGCTTACCTCAAATGAGACTTTAAAGCTTCCCTTAGCATCCTTCCTGTTGTCTCTTTTGCCTTAGTATGATATGGGTTCCATAACAATCAGCACCGCCCTAATTATTTTTGGCACTCAAAACTTGGTCTGAAGAAGAAAAGACCAATTTGAGGCTTTTAAAACACCTTAACTTTCTTTTAAAGAGCCAATTAGCCAGCATATCTACCCATGAAGCCCAGCATTATACCATTTATGTCACTTCTTTGGAGAGAAACCTATTTTACACAATTAATGAGCATGCTTTGCAGCTTGCATTCCAAAGTCCAAGCTCTACTGTTGTCTGCGCAAGTTTGTCTTTCAAAATATCCTGTCTGTGTGTCAGCGCATATTCTCTACCTAACAACACAGACCCAGTTTTAAAGTGTGTTAAATTAAATTAGAACATGGACATAGAACTTTTAACATGCATAGTGCGTAGTGTCTAGTAATGACAACAAAACTGTCAGCGCATCCACATGATGCAAGCCTTCCCTGATCTTGAGAAGAGGTAATTATCTTCACTTGATTTTACGCGCGCAAAAGTCGCCAGACGACACCAGTTTCTGCACATAGCCATACTGATAGAGTTGTGTGGAGCTGATAGGCTTAAATAGCTTTGTTTCATTTGGCAATGGCTTGAATATTACAGACAAACAGAAGTTACGCACTAATGCTTTAATGGTATTTGATAAGTTTCTAATATATCACTTTACAGACTGTGGCAGATTGTGTTGCACTGAGGAGAGGTAGGGAAATGAAATGACCCATCACCCCTCATATTGACAGAGTAACTTCTGCTAAATTAAATGAAGTTATTTGGTGAGCCAGTCCCTGCAAGTTTCTCACATCTGCAATAGTTTACTTACTTACTCTTGTGATTAGTCAGACTCCTCAGGCCTTGTGAGATCAAATCCAGATGTTCATTGATTCATTGAAAATAACATCTGTGTGGTTATCTATGTAACCGAATCTCAAAAGTTAAACAAATTGTCTGCTAAAATGGACTTGTATAGTTGTAACCATAGGTGATCCTTTTATATCTGAAATCCTCTAGGCTATGCTTTTCATACTGTATCACAGTAACATCACATTTGGAGGCTAAAGTCTATCTATACCTGACTCATGTTTGTTAGTCATTTGTCTCATGGACATAAATGTCATAAATGCTCTCGTTCCAGTTGAAGCTGTTGTCTATTGGCTCTGTGCAGGCATGCACTCAGCTTTGTCACTGCAACCTGGAACACTTCAGTTTAGACACAATGCATAATTTACTACTACTAATTTTGGTTAATTATTTCTATGTATTAACAGGCTGTGATCTAAAGTAATACATTACACAAATACATTTGTTTTTACTTTAAAAACATAATGTTTCCAACGGAATGTCTCTTATCCTCTTCCTTTGCTCAATATTGAAGGCCGATAATTTTATTTTCATTAATCAAGTGAGCGCCAATTCAATTCACTGGAAACTAATTTCACATCGCTTCCCAAAACAAACATTTACATTTACATTGACCTATAAATAGATATGTAATCTTAAATAGTCTGATTGTACCTCTGCAATGAATTTGCAGACATCTTAGCAACAGGTCTCCAACCTCCAAATGTTCCTCAAGATAAAAGATTTGACCTTTACCATTACCTCTTCAGTTTGTTGTGATGGTGAAAATGTGATATTATGGAGAACTGGGTGAGATGCCTACCATACACTAAACGACTCTGAAAAGACTTTGTTAAAACTAAAGTCTGATACCATCTCACGTCTGTAGAAAATCTGTCATATGATATTATATATTTTGGAAAGACTGGGTATCTTGCAGGGTCACACTTTGCAAGACAACAAATAGATTTGTTTTAAAAATGTTTAACCTGGCTAGCTAGCTAGCGCTTGCGTTAGCTGGTAACTTAAGGGAAAGTTTGCAGATGTTCTGTTCTGCCATACATCCAGATGAATGTGAAACTTCCCCTCTTTAGCTTAGCACGTTGTCATGGCAGCCATACACAGCACTGGCTCCAGCCTGATTGTGGCTTCCTGTTTGATGCTGGGTGGAGTTGGTTGTTGACAAAGTTTAGGTGATTTAACTTTTAAATTTAACTACCAGACTTACGATAATATCAAGCATGTTGAATTTGCTGGAACGTCAAGACGGTAAAAAGACTCGGACTGGGTTTTATGACCACTTTACACCAAACGATTAAGACGACGGGATTGCACCCCAACTCTAGCAAGACTCTCATGATTTCATTTGTTTATTGGAAATTTGTCTGCGACAGAAAAGCTTGAAAAGTAATTTGGTAAAATGTTGGCATAGGTCTACTCAGTTACATACAGAAAAGGTGAGGATTTTGAAAATGTAAATATGAGTTGCATACCAGCCCAGTCGCATCAGATAGTGGAACAGAATCCAACTGCATGTCGTTGAGTAATAGGAGGTGCAAGCTTGGCGATGTAGTGAGCATTCACAGGGCTAGTTGGTGAACTACTGCTTGTATGCTATATGCTAGCTAGCTGGGCAAATGCTAGCACTGTCAGTCACAATGGATTGAGCTAGCTAGATAACAGGAAAATATGCAATGTATTTAAGAGACATTTGTACCAGTGTCTCTTTTACTCTGGCAGCAGAAGTGAAATAAAAGTGGATGTGCAAGTGGATGAGCATTGTCAAAATGGTTTTCTAGTATTCCTTCTAACAATTCAATTGAAACTACTTGACTTTGCCACAAAACGTTTTTTTACTTTGGCTTTTCGCTTACCATCTATTTATCACTTTAAAAAAAAGTGAATTGAGTTAATAAACCTGCAACGGTATATATAGTAATGTAATAATGGTATCTAGCAAATTATTGTTTTTCAGCTTCAATCAGTGGCTCAGATTATAGCAAGGATGTTCTAATGAGAAACATTAAATTGCATTTCCTTACTGCAATTTACCACTTACAGCATAATTATTACATTGTCACCCCACTGTATGTGTTTGTCATGGACTTTTTTTTAAGTATTATATATATACTTATAATCAACATATGGTGTCAGTTAGGCTTAACATAACCGCAAAGAGTCATCCAATGCAAAGTATGTGGTTATGTGGTTCAGGTGTGTGAAATCAAGACTGACAGAGACGAGAGAGAGAGAGAGAGAGAGAGAGAGAGTGTTGGTGCATTTTGAGGGGGAGGTGTGTATGTGCAACGTGAATGTCACACATTTCAGGATTCACCTCCTGTGAGCCTTAAATCATGTATAGGCCTATAAGCAGTTTGCTTTGCTTCTACTTGACTTTTGTCATTTTTGTGATGTTGTCATCAGCTTAGCCTTGATGTTGGGAATTATTGTAAATTTTAAAAACGTGACAAGCTTAAAGTAGCACTGATTCATCCTCTGGGCTTATCATACCTTTCACTTTGGTAAAGCCACATGACCTACACGATTAATCAGTGCGTCAAACTCTTTAAGCTTTTGCAATCAAACGGCAAATGCAGAAAGTATCTGACAATAAAACAAACAAACAAAAATGCAGAAATAAGAAACAGCATATGCATGAGCGAGGTGTCCCAACTTGGTAAACCTGCATTGAATCAATCAAACCAAGAGTAGAGGCGATTGCCTATCTCCCTGATAGCTGCAGGCCAAAAGTTGTGTAGCACAGGGCCAGACATAAACAACACCTAAAGGCTGATCTATTTTCTTGTTTGGAAGTAATATGAGTTCCTACATACCTTCTTGTGATTTAAATCAAGGTCATTAACTGTGATGTGTTGGAGGGTGCTGAAACTGGGACATTAATCCTGAGGAAATAGTTATCTGCCTGAAGAGGTGTGATCAGAATGCAAAGGGACTGGATAGTAGTGGATGAAACATGTGACAACAAGTCTATGTCACCAGACATTATCTTCCACAACTTTTTCACATAACTCCTGAACTATTCAAGATGTCACTGAGGGAGGAAAATCTAGGACCAAACCTCTAGTTCCCATGAGCCTAATTTTCTCAGCTATTTATTGTGCATTGCTGAAATTCTCCCTCTTTTCTTGGCTTATTTTTCAAGAGGAAAGACGCATTAATAACTTGCTTTACTTGAATTTTAGATTAATGGTAGAATCACAGAAGGATGAAAGCCTTGAAACATTATTTTTAATTTTCCCTGTTTTATTGTATCATAATTTAGTAAGAAACCTGCTTGCATTTTAATTTGTTGATGTTGTTTGCTGTGGCAAACTTCCACTATTTGTATCTGTGGTCTGAATAAATTCAGCATAGTGTACATTTCCACAGCAGTAATGCAACAGTCATGTTTATACACATTTCTTATCATTTCAACAATATTTATTATCAAAGTAGGATATTTTAGCATAGAAAAATAAGTTGTAACATAGCTGCTAGAACAATAACTTGAGGCTTACACTGTAGTAAGTAAAAGAAAACAGGACAGGAAGATTTTTTTCTCATTTATTTATCAGAAATTGGTTACACTTCCTGTCAGAATGGTCACTGACAGTCTGTGGCTGGACCGCGGACTGCCTGCCCTAAAGGATACATTCTAATGATTAAGTTAAACCTCTGAATTTTCCTCTAGTGCCATCAGAAGCACAACGTTTCATGGTAATTCATCGTAAGTGTTGTGTAACGTAGATACGTGCCTGAACGTGAACCTGGCCAACCATACCGGACGTACGCATATTGCGTAAAAAATAGAGGAGACGGCGAAACTATCACATTTGCAAACGTTACACACCTGGTATGCCCAGACAGATTGGATAACGTAGGCGCTGAAATAAAAATAGCTGCGCTACACTGCATAGGACTTGAGTCCTATACATAAGAAATCCCAATGACCAGTTTCTGACAAAAAATGTGATTAGTCAAATTAAATCCATTTTCTCTTTCTCCAGCTGCTTTTTAAATCACATTGTTCAATGTGTTTGAGAAAGCGTGCATGTTAGAAATACAACCGTCGCCTATTTTTCACGCAACACGCATGTTGGAATTGTTACAGGCAAAATAGAATAGGAAAAGATGTTTTTAAGTAATTTTGCCATGAATACACATTAATCAATCACATGTTGATGTTTGAAAGTCTCTAGGTTTTGGCATAAGTGCAGATATGAATGTAATTAAAAGATCCTGTCCATATCATCTTCCTTTACATTTACATTTTATGGCCTTTACATTACATTATATACCATTGATCCTACCAGTAAAATCTGTCCTGTAGAGTAGAACACCAGATTAAATCTGTGTGTAAAAAATGGAATTTCTTTCTACATCAAACTTAAATTGTGACCAAAGGAGATTAGTTAAGCTAAACCCAATCAAATTTCTTTGCTGTCCAATTTGCATATTCTGTAGCTCTAAGATAGGATGATTCACCTTTTACAATTTCACAGATGGGATCATCAAGGATCAACTGATGCATCAATGTATTTTGATTTTTCTTTTTTCTGGCGTTAAGTAGCTTTTGATAAAGTCTTAATTTCCTTACTACATCATTATTAGCTTTTGATACCGACGTGCCATCTGGTAAATGTTAAAGCACAAGCAGATAAGAATTCATAATGAATATGGTTGACTCTGTGACAGATTGTAATGAAAGAGAGGGGCTGTGACAATTATCGCAGAGACAGAGCGTGAGGGCATTTGACAATGTGGCAGGCCTGCATTTGCTAATTGCAAAGCTGCTCATACATTTCCACCATCTCACCGACCATCACAATTCCTTTATGTGCAATCACATCTTTTTTTGTTCATGTTTCAGTCTGTGTATCTAAATGGATTTTATTTAGCAGTTAAATTGAGTTCAGTGATATAACAGAAGAGCTATAACACTCTCCCACCTACACATGGTGAGAATGAATCCAAATTGTTCTATTTCGCAGCCGTGTCAACTCCTCCCCAGCACCACCTGTCATCAGGATATTTTGCAGCAATATCAGAGGAAACACTTTGGAGATTGTGCGAGCTGTGTGCTTTCATCAATGCCCCTTAATTAAATCTACCTTTCCCCCAGGCTCTTCCATGATATCTGCAAATAAAATACAGAGTAAACACATCTAATTAAAGAAGTTAAAACATAACCCAACCAGGTTGTGCCTCAATGTCAGTGGCTGGCATATCTGCAGAGGCTGTGCAGTGCACTATAATTCCTTCCGGGGTTTGCAGTCAGTGCAGGCTAAAATCATGTGTCATTAGTAAATTACACAGGTGCCAGAATGAGTTATCATCTTGAGTATGAAAAGCTTCATAATAACCTAAGGAGGTGCTTCTAAAAAGGTCCTATCTTTTAAGCTAAATGAACACGCCACACTGATATGAGATTATCCAGCTTTAGAGCAGACACTGTTGCCCCGAGGCCTGCAGCCAGTTTATGATGCACTATTTCCTAATCTTTTCAACCTCAACAAGTACGGGGCAAGAAGAAGAAGAAGGGAGAAAATGTGTCATAGGTAAAAACATTTTGGGATTTAAAAAAAGAAATGCTTTTACACTGTTATTTCCAGAAATCTCTTGGAGACTGTTTGACAGTGGTGGGAGGGCTTACTGGTATGACATTCCAGCAGCTAAATAGCTGTAGGTGTCATAGGGCTGCCAGATATGAAGAAAATATGCGATAATGTTGAATATCGCTAACAATATTACTTGCATTTATTGCTACATGTACTCAGTTCTGGCTTTCTGCTGCTTTCAGTATACTTCTAAAATATAACAAATTGCTTGTTGGATTAAAAACACTGAAAGATCAGTATTCATTCATCATTAACATTATTTTACAGGAACAATTTAATATTAAACTGAACAAAAAAGGCACCATTGAAAAAAGAGATTGATTATTACATTCAAAGTGTGGTTTTCTAATGATGCTCTCTTTCAACTAACTCAGTCTTTCGCAATGTGTTTATGTGCAAGTGGATATTGCAATGTGATGAAAACGATTTACTGCGCAGCCCTAATGTGTAGTGCTTTATTCAAGCAGCTATAGCAACAGAATAATGTGTTGTGTCAACAATAATTGACACAATTTAACTTAATTAATTAAATTTGGCAGACAATGGTGTGTCATATGGGTTAGTGAAAAAAAACTTAGGTCCAATAAACATGCAAAGGAAAAGGAAAAGTCAGTACATACAGTACGTCACTAACCAAACACATATAAATATAACATAAATAAATAACACCCGTCAGAACAGAAGGCTTTAATGTCGTTGCAAGAACAATTTTTTATCCAGAAGAAACTAGGAACAATTCTTTGAATTTTTTAAATGAATGAATGTGTATGATGTGAGTCAATTGTAAGGTGTAATGGATGAGTAGATTAACAAAGTGACTGCCTCTATCTGAGATTGTGTTTTATGAAAACATGTTGGCTTAGCAGTCTATAATTTACTCTACAGTTCTTTAGGCCTCCGTGCATATTTTACTGAGCAGCACAAACATTGTCAAACAAAGAGATTCCCATGTTTAATCAAGATTAAAGGAGAAACCGTGGAACAGGTGACAGTGAGAGTGCCCAGGACGTTTACAGGTCCAATGTATAATTCAGAACTCATGATACCACTGTAATGCAAAGTAGCTGTTTTAGAGTGCAAATGTTGAAAGAGAAATTGTGTATCTCCAAAAAGTTGGTGCAACTTTTTTTTTATTCAATTATACTTTCACTCTTTTAAGTAAGCATTTCTGTGCACATCACTGAGAGCTCTGTGGCTGAGTTCAAGTAGAAAGTAGTAAAAAATTACAATTTGTCAGCAACGTACACCAAAATTCATTAAGACACGTGAAAATTCCCAAAATATGTTTTTCTTCTTTAGGGCTGGGACAATATGCTTTTGTCCTGGTTCTATTAGCAACACATTATGACTCCCATTGCATAAAATATGGATGCTTGGCCATGCTAAAATATGATGCTAAAAGTCTCCTTTAGCATCATATCTAAACACACTTTCTCTAAAGGCACTTGGACTGGACTTTTCATGTAACTGTGGACGCTCTGGGTCGGGACATTCTTTAACTGACATGTGGCACATGAACGGGACAGTTAGGACACATTTTCTGCGCATTGATTCAAAATGCCAGATTTGAAATCAAGGCTGAACAAAAAAGTCTTTATGTTTTGATTGAGATGGAAAGTTTGCTTCTATTAATAATTAAAAAAACAAATGCAACAAAGGTTGGTGGGACGGATTTTTTGGATTGCAACTTAATGTCACATTTCTTTACAGTATAGTAGTTTTGCAGACAATTCAGAAACTCAACCAGTGTACTTAAGTATGATTTGATGTACTTGAGGTACTGCACAAAAAATTCAGAGGGAAATGCAGCTCATTCAGAATCAGCAGCAAACCTGGTCTTCAACCTCCCCAACTCTCTCACACTACACCGCTCCGCTCTCTTTACTGCTTACCAGTTGCTGCCCGCATTTGCTTCAAGACACTAGTACTTGCATACAGGGCCACCAACGAATAAGCCCCAGCATACATCCAGGACATCGTCAAACCATACACCACAGCCGGCCCACTCCGCTCTGCATCAGCCAACCTGCTTACTGCTCCCTCTCAGCCAGGGACATCTAATCTCTCAACAACATCCCGACTGTTGACTGTCCTAAGTGGTGGAATGAGCGCCCAATTGACATCAGGATGGCAAAAACCTACGCATCTTCCACTGAAGGCTAAAAACACATCTCTTCCAACTGTACCTTGGATAAATAACTAAAAAATAACTTTAGAAAAAAGCTGCACTTTCATATAGCTCTTTGTAGTTTGGCTTTTTTGAAGCTGATGTACTTACACTTTGCTACTCACTTAACTCACTTTGGAAAAAAGCGTCAACTAAAGGTAATGTACTTTTTACTTGCCTACATTTATCTGACTCCATAGTTAGTATTAACTGCAACGATCAAGATTTTAAATACTGTATACTATCAAACATATGATCAGTTTGTAAAATATGATGTAATATTATGGATTAAACTACCCAACAGTATAAATTATTTATCCACATAATTCACTGATAATAATGACTAGATATATTTATTTTAATATAGCAATTAAAAGAGCTCATTTTCTAAGTACTTTTTTATTTTAAGTATATATAGATGACAAAGTATTGTAACATTGTTGTAATGCTGCTTTTATTGAAGTACTTCCACCACTACTAATGTGGAACTAAAAAAAATACTGTGTACTGTTGCCTGTAAATGTGTTTGTCAGTCTATTGCACTTGCACGTGTAAGGCATCCAGTTTGTGACTGTCTAACGCTTATCTCTCCAGGAGTTATAGGAGTTAATGAGAGCAGCTTGACAATGTGAGACTACCTGGAGCCTGAGGGCCTGTCGGGGAGTAAGTAAACCATTAGCCCTAGCCCCGGGGCAAACAACTCCTAAAAAGTGAGGAGTTCTGCAAAACCGTTTTATTACTTAGTCTCCATGCAAAGCCGGAAACTGTGCTGGCGTATACTGGAGACAGGGAGAAGCTGCTTTGTCCTGTTCCTGCCATTGCGCATATCTAATGCTGTGTACTGTGAGAAACCTGAAGCCTGAGCTGGTCAAAACAAGCCAGAGATATAATACTGACATACAGTAATCCCTGCATCCAACACACATGCACTGTCTTTTTTAGAAAGGCAGTGTGAGTTGATACAGACAAGAGTAATGGGTCTTTTGCCTGTAACATGATTCTGTCTTTAGAAGCAGGATGGGTGGGTGTGCACACCCTCAGTCCTCCCTGTTGGACATCACTATTCTTCAGCTCATTGTCTTTGTATGATGGGTCAAGAAGATAAATCCTCTTAGCTCTCTGGTTTTGCAAACAGCCACAGAAAAATGATAGCCCTGGGAGCATATTTTTGGCATCATATAAATAAGAAATGAAAAAAAGAAAGAAATTATACCCCTGAAAGAATTATCTGGTTTGCAACCCCTCCTGGGATCCACAATCATGGGCATGCAAGACACTTTTACATACCAAACCATGTCGGTAACACTTTGTTATGTCACAAACACATGATATCTGCAGTATAAAAACAATTATTCAGGCTTCCTCTGATCAAACTTTACAGTCATAAATTAACACTAGGATCGTAAATGAATACAATATTTGGGTACAAATATATAATAGTATATGTAATAGTTTCAATGGCTAAGTTAAATGCTTAAAAAACACTCATGAAAATGTCATCATATCTGCAATAATTACAAACATTACACTGAGACGGGGAACGTGCATCCCAGGACCGAAAAAAAAAAGATAAAAACAAAAACAGAGAGGATAGACGGGAGGGAGGGAGAAAAAACAACACAAACACACACACACACACACACACACACACACACACACACACACACACACACACACACAAGACAAGGGACAAAACACCTATGCAAGTTATTTCAGATTCAGCAATTTTCTGCCAGGTGTCCAGAGTGTTTCCCGGCGCTCCATGCATGGACGCTGTGGAGAGTTCCATATATACCACATCCAAATAGGAAAGGATCCACGTGCACAGACACAGGTCGTGAGGCGGTTTCCAACTGGTTGCAATCATTCTCTTTGCAGAGAGCCGTAAGGCTGACAGGTCATTCAGAATCAAGACACTGACAATAATAGGCACAGTAACTTTAAACAAGGTGGTAATTTTGGATGCAACATTGTTCCAGAACTGACCAACGGGGGAGCACTCCCATGTCATGTGAAGATATGTGCCTTGTGCTTTTATTGGGCAGAAAGTGCATAAAGGGCTGTTAATTATTTTCATTTCTTGCCTTTTACGGGGTGAGATATGTCCTATGAATGAAATTATAGTGAATCTGCTGATGGATCTGGATTGCGTGATATTTCTGGAATACTAGACCATACATCATGCCAGTCGAGAGTGAGGCCTGGGCAATCGCATGCCCAGATCCTCTCAATAGGAAGGGCAGAGCGGCCAGATATCACCAAGAAGTGATAAAGCCCTGATACCATACCACAGGTTTTTGGCTGCGTAGTAAATAACTTCCGGATAGGATGGATGGGCAAAGGCCTCTGCCAGGACACTGTATGCCTTGAGTGCTGATCTTAATTGAAGGTAAAAGAAAAAAGAGGAACGTGGCAGACAAGCCAACCTTTCCAAAAATGTCTGTAGATGATGAACTCCCCTCTGTTCCCATTGTGGGGCTGTTATCGGCCTCCCTCCAATCAGAAGTGCTGTATTATTGAATAATGGAAATGGACTGTTCTTATATAGCGCTTTTCTAGTCTCAACGACAATTCAAAGTGCTTTTACATAGTACAGGAACCATTCACACACTGTGGCTAAGGCTCCTGTACAAGGTGCCACCTACTCATCAGATTTACAAACCAATGACACAGCGTTGGGGCAACTCAGGGACACTTCGAGATGGATCAAACCACCAACCTTTCGATTTGGCAGGCGACCGCTCTACCACTGAGCCACAGCCGCCATATAAGTGTGCCAGTTACAAGCTATATGGCAGTTTGTTTCAGCTAATCTCCAAGTTTTGATAAGATCAGAGATAATGGGGCCAAAGCGTAGATGGCACTGTTTAGTAGAAACATTGGCAAAAAGAACGTCATGGAGTGACCAAGCATCATAGCACTTTCTAAGGTACGCCAACAAACAGATGTATCTGGATGATGAGGGGTCTTAAGACAAAGGACCAGAAATAATGTTTAAAGTTGGGAACTGAGAGGCCACCATCCTCTCTCCTCCTCTGTAGATTAGACATCTTGAGTTGCGGCCGTTTGCCTTTCCAGATAAATTTAGATACCACTGATTGTAATTTAGGCCAGTAGCCAGCATGAGGGGAGAGAGGCAGCATAGAGCTCACAAAATTGACCCTGTATAAAACATTCATTTTAAAGTTCATGCTACACACTGGTTATAGAAAATGAGCCAAACAAAGTGTCACTCATCCGGAGTGAGCATTTTGCTTTTCTATGCTGTGACAAGAGTGTGTGAATGAAACATTAAGCAGCATTTAACCATTTTACTAATTTAATGGCCAGCTTGCTGGCTAGTTGGCTACCATTGGTTGTTTACTGTGAGACTCAGTTCTGCATCATCTGTATTAGAGACAAGAGTCACTTCATCCAACTTTTAAAGTGAATAAAAAGCTTTGACAGCCTACTTGCTGGAATTTTGTATGTAATATTTGTGTCACCTTCAATAATCACTTTTAATAAATTATATGTTTATTGTCTCCCCCAATTGTTCCCCCCACCATGTCTAAAATAAATAATCTTATGGTGCTGTACAATCCTGCCCACCATGCAATGACAGAGCAAGAGCCATTTTTATGGTAACATGGCAAAAGTTTGATGTAGGTGGAGGTTTGAGTTAAACTTTACAAATCTTGGATCTACAAAGGTTAAGAACAGTGGCTGATCACCACACTTCGGGTCTTTTGAGTATATTACAATTACTTTAAAACAGATGAAACAATTCCAAACATGGAGGTGATTTATTACATTAGCGGTGAGCCATAGAGACCAGCACAAAGGGAGATTGTATGAAGATTACAGCGATGAAATAGTCAAATTTATTATCTCGACAGCTGGATATTCCAATTTCTTTGCCGCTGAGCCATGTAGATTTTCCAGAGTGCAAACATGTTTAAGTACTTCTTCAGAGTCAATTAAATCAGATACTAGTTAAATTACCATTTTTATTAACCTACAGGTTCACATTTTTGTAATTTTAATCACTATTGGAAAGACTATTAGAACAGCTTTCCTGTGAAGACAGAAACGAAGGGTCATTTACAGAGCGGCAGAATTAATCACACGTCACTTCAAATCTACCTTTCAATTCACTTTAAAGCGCGCTTTATGATTTACAGTTAAAGGAGAGATTAGGAATGGTGATGGGCTGCACCCACCTAAAGCTCAGAAAACTTGAGCATCACACCTGAGCCAAAGTAAGATTATTCAAATGAAGGTTGTACAGTATTTCAGAAGACTTAGAGCGGGGGCCAAAGTTCTCCAAAGTTCAACTACTGTCAATATTACGCTGCTCCCCCCCATACCTGTGGAGTCTCCTGTCCCTACTGTGTGTGTGTGTGTGTGTGTGTGGGGGGGGGGGTAGCCTCTGGAGTGTGGACAGTAAATAATATAGTAAGAGAACATTAACCTTTATTTGTGGTATTAAGCTAGAGCTTCAATTAACAAGAATAAATAATCCTTGTGATTACTTTTGGCTGGCCTTTATCCCGTACATAACCTAAATAAATGGACCATCCAAACATAAAAACACTGCTAATCAAGAGCTTTGCTGAGGCATTGCAATATGACTGTGTGGGATTTCAAACACACACACACACACACACACACACACACACACACACACACACATATCCTCACAATTCAGTTAATCAAATCTACAAGGCATTTATTAATTTAGAGAACATTTAGTAAAATAAAAAAATGTAGGTAGAGTTAACCGTTTCTGAAGTTAATTAAATCCAATTATTAAGCTAATAACTAATAATACCAATAACCAATGAACATACTACCTATCTTTGAAGGTTTTTCCTATTAATTCATGAACAATCAAAGTGGCCTTATATGATTGCTGGGGGACGTGTTCCTAGTGTGACAGCACAGTGTGCTGACTTTATGTTTAATGTCTGGCTATTTGCAGAAAGCGCTCGGAGAAAGGCCTCTCCACTATCTCCATAACAGTCAAAGCATGCGACCAAAGTTCCCACTGTGGGTCAAAATAATGTGCTGTGACCCCGAGGTAACGGTGTCTTGGGGTGAGTGCAGCGCTTCCTGATTGCCAAAACTACGGAGCGGTACAAGGCCCAAATTACAAAATTATGCATGTGCGTGTTTAACACACTTCAAGGAAAAAGATTGCACCGTTAAATAGAATTTACATCATTGTGTCTATTATGAGTAGAACAAAACAAATATATATTTTAATAACTGATTAACTGTTTGACCCTCTGAGGTCTAAAATAATTTGTACTTATCTTATGGTATTTGTATTTAAACTGATCCCCATGTGTTCATATCAAAATGACTCAGGTTTCTGTAAAGGGAGATCAACATTTTTTCCAGATCAATGTGTGAAGAGATAATTTGGCCCTAGTGCTGAAAAATTTATGTTTGCTTTTTAAAATTTCTCAGCTCTCTTCAGAAAACAAACCTACACTCAATTCTTTTGGTGTTTGAAATGTTGGGTTCTTAAAAGGAGTGCAATATGTGAATAATAATAATGGTAAATAAAAGTGAAATTTTGTAACATTTTTGAATTTGAGTCGCTTGGACTCGCCAGCGTGTCTTTTTTCCTCAGAGGGTTAAGCAAAAAAGACACACATGATCTGGTTTTGGTCTTTCAAACGTGAATAGTGAATATTTGCTGTTTTCCTTTGGCTGCATCTGCAAATCCAATGCGACACTACACTAAAATGAGAGTGCTGTGTTCTATTTCTATATGAATTAGCAGTTAAAGTTGAAATGAATGAAATAAAGAAAAACTTTCCTGTCAATTCAGCTGTTCATCTCCCATTCACTGCGCTTGGTGCTCTGCCTCTCCTCAGACAGGGTGCCCAGAGTACGCTCTGCTACTCCCAGTGTGTGCTGCTGCTCTGAATAGCCCAACAGGATATACCAACAGCGCTCCCAAGTTACCAATGGTATGTGCCAGAGTGCTCGGAGTGTCTATTTACGAACTTTGTCTTCTAGTAAAATAAATGTTATAACTGTTGGTCAGACAGAAACTTTAACTTTTGTAGTTGTATAATTGATTTTATTGGTTTGTTCACATTGCTTTGAATGTATTTCTTTGTTACAGAATTGACAGTAGACCAACCAGATTTGAACTGAGGCACCATTGTTCTAGGCTACCAGAGCACCCTGGGGTTTTGGAAGTTGTGATTAATTGTGAAAATAATCAGATAAATAAATAATGTAAATAATCTTCAGTTGCAGCTTTAATCTAATCAGGAGTTGTATGTTGCTCTTACCATAAGTCACTCTATAAAAGAGTGCCAGCTACTGTAAATAAATGCATTGTAAACTATATTTGCAGCCATTTAACACTTGAAGTGTGCGTGTGAGTGTGGGTTAATGATGCAATAATAATGATGTAAGGAACGTGACAATATGATAAGAATAATAATACTAATATAGTGTCTGCAACAAAGTTATTTGTCATAAACCAAAACATTGTTAGGAAATGGTGTTTAAAGAAGACATAGTACCTTGTCTAGACACATTATATTTCCATTTTAACAAGTCAACAACAATATAATTATAGTTATATTACTTAATTGCACCAGTGTTAAAACACTTACAAAACTGAGCACATCTTCCAAAAACTGTTTCTAAACAACTTCTCAGTGGTCAGTTGAACTTATTTGAGGTTTTTTAGTGCAGTGATATCCGATGCGGCTTCATTGTTATTTTGCAGGTTGGAATTGGTTATAAATAGGCCATAGGAAATTGACTCCATTTAATCTGAGTATTGAAATGTAGACCGTGTAATCAGTTCTCGTTCACATGTGGGCCAAGATAAGACTGGTTTTATTTGTGTGTAAATCTATCCTGAGAGGCCTCATTCTTGGCTGCGGCAATAGTAAGCCATGCCTCCAAGCTATGGCAGTGTTTGTGTGTGTGTGTGTGTGTGTGTGTGTGTGTGTGTGTGTGTGTGTGTGTGTGTGTGTGTGTGTGTGTGTGACATAACTGGTCCTTCACTTCGAGTCCCCACCCTCTGCCTCAGGATCCTTGTGTAATTATGAGATGATCTGGGCATTGCACACAAAGCATGGTCACACAGCCTCAGGAAGTGAGCACAATAATCTTTGTAACAAGGCGAGGAAGCCTCTCTCATGGTGGAAATAAGGAAATGTAACTCAAGGGGAGATAAGATAATATGATTCGTTTTCTGTATTGTTCAATGAAAGAAGAAGTTCAACAGAGGTAACCTTTAAACAAACAAAACATCGTGACATGTATTGTGGCACGAACACTGTACTCTTTGTTTCAGCAGAAGTTGCAGTGTAATACAATACGTGTGCATATTCTTAATCGTTTGCATCTACTGTAAATCTGTTACTTTAGCCCCGCAGTGGCACCATGCATTATGAAGAAAACTTGATTGCGAGCTGTCACCTGAGCCTCGTTCCACTTTAATTACATCTGTCGTGTGGACGTATATGCATAGAAATGGCTTATTTGAAGAGCGCATGAAAAGGAGTTAATTTGAAAAACTACAACAAAACCATTTGTTCCCACCAAAAAAGCACTTGCTTGTATGACAAACGATGCTTTAGTCTTATGAATAATTCTTAAATTCAAAGCAATCAAGTTTGAAAGATACCGTAAATCCTGTTTAAATGGCCTAATTCATTACACCGCAGATATGGGGGGATACGAATAAAGTGTTGCGTCTGAAATAGTCACTGACTTCATGCGTTGCTGGGAGATGTTCAGCACGGAGCTGATGTATGGTACGACTGACTGTATGGTGATGGAAATGTCGCCGTGGCCTCGTTAGCATTCTGCTGTAACCCTCAGGCAGGGGTGTCAGATTCTTTCAGAATTTACAGCTTAGTTTGGAACTGAAATATTCTGTGCATAATGGCTATGAGGGCCCTAATAATGAAAAATATAAATATATATATATATATATATATATATATATATATATATAATAAATAAATAATAAAAATAATAATAAAAAATATCTGTGTGCTAACAGTCATAGGTCTGTATATTTAACAGACATTGTCCACAGAACATGGTTAAGGGCCCTATCTTGCAGCGCAAAGCCTGACACCAGTGTCTTTGCTAGTTTAGGACCAATGTCGTTTAAATAGCAAATGCACCTGCGCCCATCTTTGCTCCCTGGTCTTACAGGGAGGTATTCAGGTGCATTCTTGGGGTATTGCTATCTTGAGGCAGCAAAAAGTGATCGCCCTATTGACCAACAAAAACCTTGTCTAAGGTCAATAACGCAGTTTATTTATTTATTTCATTATTTTACTATCATTAGGAAAATGCGCATGTACACTATGCTTGTTACACACCATAATACTATTTCAAATTGTATTTTTTATTATTTTCAAGCAGCACACAAACATGTAAAAGATTGAAAATTAAAAAAAAAAAATTGAAATAGTATTATGGTGTTTTGGTGGCATAGTGCTTGTGCCTTATATGAACTGCTCGTGCGCTTCCACTTCACGCACGAGCAGATCAGCTTCTTCTCCAGAAAAGCGTTCCTTCCTGCTTTGCAATGTATATCATCAATAATTACAAGCAATTTGCCAAATTTCAAATGTGCCTTTTACGCCCAAAACACACCTATGAATTAATGAAGACACTAAGTACAACCCTTTTGAACCATTTTCTGCCGTAAAGTCCCATGACATGGTGCTTTTTACATGCTTTTATATAGGCCTTAGTGGTTCCCTAAGATTGTATCTGAAGTTGCTTTCCCGAAATTCAGCCAAGGCAAGCAAAGCATAGAAAGGGGAGGTAACCTTGCTCCTTATATTCCAGATCGGCCCATCTGAGCTTTAATTTTCTCAAAGGTAGAGCAGGATACCCAGGGCTCGGTTTACACCTATCGCCATTTCTAGCCATTGGGGGACCATAGGCAGGCTGGGGGAACTCATATTAGGTTAAAAAACCTCATAAAGTGAAATTTTCATGCCATGGGATCTTTAAACTAGCAAAGGTGGATTGGTACACGCTCAAAACGCACCTTCACGTCTTGCGCTTAGATCATTAAAATAGTGACATCAGCGGTAGCTAGCATGGATGTATTAAATGAACGGTAACACAGCTAACACAGCTATATGCCTACATAACGTTAACCCCAGACATAGTACGGCTGTATACTGTAAAGCGTGTAACGTGGATGAGATATGAAGCCATGGATATATTAAGGGAAGCTCTGTTCACAAAACTGCCGTTGCATAGATAGGCAAGCACAGTATGGTCAGTCCAGAGATGGGGGAATATTTTGCCATCCTTGCGAGCCATGTAGATTTTTTGGGCATACTATGGGCGTTGGAGAATGTCGCGTTGACACAGAAGCTCCGCAGAAGGTGCACAGCTCCCCCATAGCCGGTGAAGTTCACTTATTAAGTATTTCCTCATCGTCCAGCAGATGTAGCCTATGCATGAAGTTATTGTGGGTAAGTAGTCTTTCAGGCCTGGGCTGTGGGCTTAGGCTACTGCGGTAAACTTAACTTGCATCCTCCGGTCGCCATGGCATTCTCCAGTCATCGGGCATCATGTAAGACTCCAACCCCGTATAAAAACAAAATATGGTGGAGAGATGATAAAATGCATCGCTATTTATAACTATAACTATTGACCTTGAACTAAATATGAACATCAACTAAAATTATCAACGCTTTCGTGAAAAAAAGTCAAATTAGTGAAAATAAATAAGCCAGACGGAGCGGCGTCAATCTCGCCAGCATTCCCGTTACTAGGCAACCGTTACAAGATAAGCATGTAAACGACCAGGAACAACGAAAACACAATGTTTAATGTTAATGAATATTTTAGACAATGAAACGGCGAGTTCATGACTTCGGAATGTATACCAATGAACTATACTTTTATGAGACACAAGAGAGAGAAGTTAATGAACAAGCATGTTGCTACCGGTTGCTACGGTAAACAAACTGTTTGTATCAATGCAGAAGATCCAAGCTCAATGATTGCTTAATGCACTTTTGAGTACTCTCATTTGAATGTACAGTGTTTCACACCAAACGCTGTATACAGTTCTCTTAACATATCCATGACCAGTATTGGAATTGTTTTTCGGCAGACTGAGCATATAGAAAATGTGTATTGTATTTGGGTACACCATTTAAAAAAACAAAAAAACAATTGAAATTAATAATGAATGTGATATTTCATGAGATGTCTTATTTGGCAGAATTACATTGTGCCCTTCTATCATATACAATATTTCCTATATTTCTAAGCAGATGTTCTATGCTATAGTCTCATACTTAAAAAATCCTGGAATCGCCCCTAACTATGAGTAGAAAGACTACAGAGTGACTCCATTTGACTCTGAGGCACACAGGCCTCATGTATTCCAGATAGTATTTAAATACATTTTCCTGCATGCATTGCTCTCCTGTCCTGCTTTAGACCTCTCATTCCTTGAGCACTGTGCTAAGAAGGGTAGCAAATGTGAATTACAACTAAGCTACTTAACCACAATGAATTAAGGCCTAACATTTGAAAATTTGATACTGAAATGACTGTCATTATGGTGCATTATGTGTGAGCATAATGATTGCTTTGGTGCTGTTTGAAGACAAAGGCAGACTCTGGATGGAAAGTACAGTCAGAGGAGAAGTTGATTTCATGGCTGTTAATGATTTGTGAACTTCAAACCTTAATTTAAGCAGCTGTCGTATCCTGCCATTTCACTCGTCTTTTGTTAGCTACCTATATAGTAATGCATCTGCAAATGATTTTGCTTTCTCTGGACACAAAGTGAACCATATTATCCACAAAGAACTTCTTGTCAGACAAAAAAAAAGCTTTTTTTGGGCTTATGTTTGCTTTGTCCAACATGTGCCTCAGTTAAGAGCAAATAAGAGAGAACATACTGTAAAGGCTTAAGTTGAATAGTGTTTTAATCTTTCATCACTTTTTAATGGATTTAATGGCTTTGGAGAACAGAATACACATTTTGAAATCATATGCATCTTTTAGCAAACGTAGCAATAGTTGGATATACTGTACTTATGCAGAGTTTTCTTTGGCATCTGTTATGTTTTTGTGGGTACAAGATTTGCACCAAACTTCAAGGGTGTTGACAAAGAGATAAATTGCATACCAAGATCGGGGACCACACAGTAACTGTGACCACATTTTCTTCACAGCTGTATTATCAAACTACCAAAACAGACACATGGAAAATGGGACTGACTTAGCCTCTATTTTTTTAGGATGTGTTCAAGATTGCAAACAGTGCCGAGACCAACTGGACCTGTTATTAATTCTCTATCAGTTTTAGTTTGGATGCCTGAAAGCCAATTAAAGGAAACTTAATTGAATCAGCCCCAGGACCCTCCAGAAACAGGAACTCAAATGAATTGTGCTCGAGGACGGATGGCAGGAAAGTGAGAGAGGGCATGGAGGTTAAATAAAAAGGGTGAAATTACCAAGAGTCCAAGTCTTTTCTTGGAATAATGGCTACAGACTGACCCTGCTATGATGTAAATTACATTTTGTGTGCAACCTTATCCAACCAAACCAGATGCTGTTGTTATTTCTTTTCTTTTTTTAAAAGTCTGGTGACATTGTGACTCTTCAGTTTCAACGTGATATAAGTTTCAGCCCAAATTTTGTGTGGTATTTCCAAATACAGATGCTATATTTGTGGAGACCAGGGGTCGGGTGCATAAAATATATGCGAATATTTATATATATTAATAAGTAAAAATAAACTCTGTATCTCTCATATGTATATTGTTTTTGTCAAAAAAATTTTAATAATGTCCTATTCCTAAGTATAAGACACATCTATCTCCTTATATTTAAGCTCCTCTTTATCATATCACCCGCTGCTATTTCAAGTAAACTTTGTGTTCATAGATCTGGCTCCAAGACTACTTGAAGCAGATAAAAAAAATTATTCATGCTAGGCTGTGTTTCCATGGAAACTGCGCTCACGCAGCTCAGACAAAATGTGACAGTAGCTTGGAAAATCAACCCATATCGTAAGAAAAGTTAGGCACATTAAAACATTTGATTTAATACAAAAACTAGGAGACGGTCGGCTTATCAAGAGACATCGGCTATAGAGCTGCAGAGCGTCAGTTGCTGTTTAAGCCTCTAAAGAGCTCTGCAACGCCAGCTACGGTGCTCCGCATGGTGCACCGCATGGTCAGGTCAGCGGTTATTGGAGAATAGGTGACTCTGCGCCAGGTACAGAGCACCGCAAGCTGCCAATTACCTGTAATTCGGCGGTTAAAAAAAGTGGCGTTATAGCTAAACAACCGTGGTTTGGATTAAAAACACTCCCAAGGAACAAGTATTTCCTGCGTGGAAGTCTTTGGTTTTCCCCAGGATGTGAACTCCAGTCCCTGGCTTGATAGGCCTGTGTTTTAACGCCCACCACGATTTCCTCTCTATGTGGCCTGCTGTATCTTAATACAGCAGCAGATAATGTGGTGCGCATGGCAAAAAAAACATGGAAATCACAAAATGTATTAAAACAGACTGTCATTAAAAATAAAATACAAAGACAGGGTTTCTTTTCCTTTTTGTTAAATACACAGCTGCAACACATGTACATCAAAAATGACATAAATTACCCTAGGTTAAATAAAAAGCTCCTTGTTTTCCCCAAAATAACAGACTGAAAAAAAAGCGAGAGAGAAAGAAAGAGAGAGAGAGACAGAGAGAGAGGGAATGGGGGAAGGAGGGATCATAGAAAAGAGAAGGAGCCTGTGATGGACTAAAGCGTATGATACAAAAACTTTATTTGACCATAAAGCCGATTGTTACGGGTTATGTAATGCAACATTAAACCATATCAATATAAACTGTACTGTCGAATCCCATATCTCATTTGAAAATGTATTGATATAATGTTGGGTTGCCCATTACGTGCTTTTGGGGCCTTTTGTAAGTTATTTCGGGGTTACAGTGGGTCTGGAGAAAGCTGCAATACCCTTTCCAAACAGTACAAACTGTGAACTCTACTAACTTTAAAAAAATTGAAATTTTATAAATATTAAAACAAAATTACACACACACACACACACACACACACACACACACACACACACACACACACACACACACACACACACACACACACACACACACACACACACACACACCCTCAAGGCCGTGTTCCATTGTCCTGTGAAAGCCATGAGGAGGAATTCCTTTCATGTGTCATCTCCTGTCACAGTACTGTCCTGACAGAGGCTTAGTGACATATGAGAGGCCTCGGCAGAATGTCCTGCTTTTAGTCAAATGAAGAGTCTGGCAGCTGCTGCATTCATCAAAATCAAAGGATAATCTGCTTTCCATATAAAATCAAGCGATGATTAACATTTTTTTTTTAAAGAGGGGGATGGGAGTGTAAATGCTTGCACCTTTAAGGAGACACTTGAGATACACGGGGCGGGGAAACGGTGCAGAATTGTGTCAGAAGATATGGAAGTTATAAGAACGAAGTACAATCCAAGCCACAATATATCCATGTGTGTGATGGAGCAATTCGTAATCTAGCACATTTACCATGGCTGGAGAAGCACTCTGTAATCTGCTTATCATATTACAACACCTTTAAAGATACAGTTATAGGTTACGTTGACACACTTGGGGTCTTTTTTGACAATAAAAAGTTGACTTGACTGAGCTTTTGTAGTAAAAGATGAAAAAAAAAAAAGATGGCATCGTTTTTATTCCAAAAAGCAGCCAAGAGTGTCTTTTTTTTGCAATAACAACAGCTACTGCTACAGTATCCTAGCTAGAGGGCTATGTGGCGAGGTGCTAACATTAGGTAAAACAAGGTGGTGGAGCATGCTAGAGAAAGAACTAAGAGCAAGAGTGGTGATGCTAACAATACATAATACAAAGCAAGTTACCTGTACAGGAAACACCTGTTGTCCCCATCTCTCTCCCCCTTTTTCCACTGTAATAATAAAGGGAAAATCCCCAAGAAATAACCTTTAAAAAAAAGAAAAAAAAAGCACTAGACATAGATTTTTTATTCTGAAAACTTTTCCTGACAGGAAATAAAAGCCACCCAGTTCTCAATATGGCTCCGACAGTTATATGTTAGGAACCCCTCGTGGTACCAAGAATTACTATTTTTTATTATGAGTGCATCATTAGACACAGTCTGTCCTCCTGACCCCAGCTCTGTTTCGGACAAGGGCTAATCAGAGCCAAGGAAGGGAGCTGTGAATGTGCTTCCTCCTTCAAAATCTCAAACCAATGTCCACCGGACTCCAATCAAAGGGAGCGGAGGCTATTAGGCGGATCTGGACCTCTTTTCTTTATAATTAGACCCTCCTGGATAGTCTGAGCACCAGCTAGCCCTCTGCTATTTGTGGTAGGCCTAATTAGTCCAGAATGTGAGCTGTCAACATGCAAAAATCGTGCCAGTAGGTCCACAATGCCCAGACACCCCCACTGTGTTCAACAACAAGCACCTAGCCTTGGCCACTGGAATGCATTAACTTTCTCCTCTCTTTTTTTTCCCTCGGCGACTCGTGTCAAATCCAGGTCTCTCAGAACAAAATCTTAATAATTAACTGGCAAATTTGAACATGATTGCTTGTGACACACCTACTCTGGTAATTATTGCTTTGAGGCCATGTGCTAATGAAATTAATGCATTCATTGCCCCAACACATTAGCATAACTCATACAAATGGCCCACATTCGAGACCACGCTGCAAAAGTGGAAAAACAACATACAAGAAAAAGCAGCATCGACAAGAAAAAAAGCTAGAAACTGAAATGGCTGGCACATTGAGTTGCAGACTGTATGATGAGCACTGCTTCCTTAACGTCTTAATGGCTAAAGCCTCTTAATGTTAACCAAGGGTGATTGCAGTTATGCATTTCAGAGTGATAGCAGCGCAGGACCAAATCATTATCACTATCATCATTACAGTCATTGCTGATGTACATATACATCTCTTTGTGGACAAATATTAAATGGCTGTGCCATTGCAGACATTAAAATGTTATTATACTGATGCATTAACTTACTGTGGCAGAGTTCATATCAATATACAGTAGACGCTTCCCAACAATCATTCTCTAAATGGCACTGCTGCCAATTGCAGCATTCACCAATCCTGCTAAACCCTGTTCATGGCTGTTTGGACTCTCAGTGGCATGTCTCTGCTCGGCATTAATAATTAATGACGATGCCATCGGTACAATAGACTAAGACAACTGCAACGGTCAGTTAGAGATGCTGCAAAAGTGCAAGAAATGTTCCCTCATAGGTAAAGAGCAGAGATGGTTGTAACGTCTAAAAAAATGTGTTTGCCTGCAGGAGAATACTGTCAGGGATGGAGGGAAAAATGAAAATGACGTCCATTTAAACAACACTGAGTTACATTATTACAGTCAGGTAGGGGTCTGCAGGTTAACAGGACAGCTCCTGGAAGTAGTTCAACCTCTGTTAATATATCATGGGGACTTTTTTTTTTTTTTACAAATCTGTTCACTACAACACAGAATCATTTAAGGTTAGGTCCAATGCGTAATATTTGATTAAGGATAATAGTGCAGCATGTTGAACAGATGTTTGGTAAGAAGCAATTTGTTTTGATTTGACTTTGTTGCAAAATTGAAGTTATTAAAAGGAATAAATGTACATTTTATTACATCACCCTGTGCATAAGTGTTCTCCAGCTTTTGGCTTAAACTGATGATGTCAGTACTGTGACCTGATTGGTGCACTTTCTGTGTCGGTGGGCACTACACATTTTTGCAATAACACTTCACTTCATTTCCAAAGGCCACACAGGAAGTTATATTTATATTTAGGATATATTTTGCACAATTTAGCACATTGACCATACACGTTCTAGCCACATACTAGGTTTTGACCTAGTCTTGTTATAATGTGTGACAAATACAGACCTGAATGTGCAGGAACTGCCAATGACTTAAAGTGCCCATATTATGCTAATTGTCAGATTAATAATTATATTTACTCATATGTATGAGCTCTCTGTTTTAGCTACAGAGGGAGGCATCTCAGTTCTGTTACGTCTTTGTTGGGAGTTGCACATGTGCAGTAGCTAGTTCGGCACTACTACCCATTAAAAAGTATGAGTGAGTGCTATGCTAGCAGCTAGGCTAGCATCATAACATGTGTTACAAAGTGACGCATGTCCATAACGGTAGTGAAGGCTGGACTAAAACAGAGCTGTTTGAAGCAGTTTGTGAACAGTATTTTCTATTTGGGGGCTTTGGGCTTTTTCACTTTGTAAACCTTTTACATGCACAAAAAAGATATATGACACAATAATGAAAACGGGGAAAGCCTAAAGCATAACATGAGCACTTTAACAAATCAAAAGTGAAGAAAATGGAATGTCTGGTGGAAATCAGTCTTTATATTGGCAATAAGTTAGGCTAAATAGCTTCAACTTTATGAGTGAAAGTTAGTAACTTGTTAGTCTTGCATTGCAAGACCTATCTCAGAACTGCAGAGTAAAGTCTGCCCCCCGACATATATTGCTGGATAGGAGAAAAAAAGCTTTGGGTTGTTTTGCATTTCTTTAAGTCAATCCCAATTGCTTGGGCAGCGCTGAGTGATGGTGGCTCTGCAAAATAGTTGGGAAGGAACTTGTTTTGGTGGAACATGTGCACCCCACAAATAAACATTCAATATTAAATAAAGTTAACTGTTCAGACAATATAGTAACCTGAGCTATTTAAAGTAGCTGGATCCATGGTTAAACGTCATTTGCTCTTACCAGTGTATCGCCGTGTGTACAGGACAGCCATAGCTATCCTAGCAATAGGTCCCAAAATGTTCCAGTTACAGAGTAAATGCCGTAAACATATTCTTTGTCAATCTTTACAATAAAAGCCTGTCTTATTGCATGATCCAAAGTTTATTTAAAACTTGCTTTTTTCAGCGTAAAACGTGCTAACTGAAAGTTTATTAAAGTTTCCCAGACGCAAAGGGATTTTGATGGAAACACACAGAGATCGGAAGGTGAAGGAAATCCGGCATGTGGCTTTATCCTGGAAATGTACTTCAGCTGATTAAGACTAGTAACTTGCTAACTTCCACTTGTTAAGTGGAATACTTTGTGAGTTACGAAAGTCTGGTCATTCACTCAGCAGGTGTTAAAATAATATAAACGCAAATTTACTTCTTATGGTAATCAGTGAAGATGAAGTCGGAAAGCTAGGCTAACACCTCACTAACTAGTGCACACCTTCCAATTGGAAGTTCACTAGCTGGAAGGTAATTTAAGTGCAGAAGTAAGCTAAAAAGCCTAACTAACTAGATTCCACTTTTTGAGTGCAATACAAACTAAAGGGATAGGTGTCTTACATTGCTAATGGTTGATAACAAAGGCTACGTGGGGTTGTGTTATCGTTTGTCTGATATACGATTATGAGGATTATGACCCCAGTCAGTAGCATGCCACCAAAGTTAAATAATGATATAAACTATAATGATACCCACAGTATCATTATAGTTTATATTGATTTATACAAAAATTGAGAAGAATTTCAATTCCGTTCAACTTTAAAATCCATTTTCTTAAAACATACTGATCACCCTTTTGGTAAAAAAAACTCCAGCTGTGTGTAATAGAGACACAATAGAGACTTTAATAAAAGAAAGCATCATACTCCGGACCAATTGGTCTTTGACCCCAAATGGAGACAAGGACAAATTCCTAGAACAACAATCAGTAAGACTTCCCCATGACTAAATGTTTTAATTTTCATCAGTGTGTGTGTGTGTGTGTGTGTGCATGCGTGCATGATTTCATGTTTAAAAAAACATCTTGAAATTCTGAAAGGTCGTTGTCAGAGTAACTGTGACATTTGCTTCCACTGAGTGGATCCCTCCCATACATACACACAAGAACCGACAGCAAAGATCACACTGTCAACCCGCCACTGCGTAGCAAACAATGAATAAAACACTCAGTAGCCAGCATTTGATGCTTTGACCCACGGCACAAGCATGAATACATACAACACATCAACAGCACACTTCCTAATCTGAGATGGTTAGTAATGTAGCCACCTTATCCAGTATGCAACCCCATCTGTGATGACACATCAGCTCCAACATTTCACACGAATAAACTCACAAACACAAGACACAATGTGTTGATGGAAAATTTGCATTAGCAATGTACCACAGGAAAGCGTGATTAATTTCTGCTCATGAAATGCATACAGATTTGGTCATTACATGGCTTGTATCCTTTGCCAAATATTGTAATGTTTCTCCCTCCTTTTTTCACAGCGAGTGTTCTGCTGCAATAATAAGGAATATAAGACAGCTTACAGCTCATAAGCAACACAACTGCTGGAAAATCAGCTAAATCACAGAGCAAAACAAAGACCTGATTGCTCATTAGTATTATGGATCAGCTCTGTTTAAATCTGTTTTTGTAAGATGCAGTCACTGTTTAATGACTTAAACGGTGTTTGCTTAAATGCTTGCTACCTACATTTCACACAGGAAGATTAAAAGAACGAGACATCATCAGATCTCTCATTGAATTTGTATAATATCCTCCCTCTCACACACACACACACACATCCCTATTGATGTACTTACCTTGGCTTTGCATATAATGCAGCGCAGCCTGTCTTCGCTCCCAAATCCCTGTAAGAAAACAATATTTAAAAGTAATTTAGTGACAGTGAACCATCTAAAGTTCTAAAGCTGGACTGTAGAATGACATGCACGAGTAAGAAATCATTTGTTTCTGTTTTGATCAATAAACATTATACAAATTATAATTGTTTGGAAAATGTAATTGCATCTCTAACCTAAAGCTGTTAAAGACATCAACACAATAACAAAATAGGAAACAGAACCATATTTCAGAACCGTCATGTTAGAAAACACAACATTTCACATTGTTGTGCTTTCACAAGAGTTCTGTTTAAGTTGTGCGTGTTTGATCCAATGCTGTTGTGTTTTGCACCTCAGGGCCACCGTAGTTTTGTAATTAATAGTTGGACATGCAGAACTAAATGCTTTAATGCACACACTTAATGTACCACTTCACACAACAGAACTGCACAAGAAACGAAAATAATGTTGGTAATAATCTTCAAGCTGGTGCTAACTATCTGAATATGCTAATAACAAGAAAATCAGTTGTACAAACACAAACTGCCAAATCCACTGCTAATATGCGTGGCATGTAGGAGCACATTTTGATAGATGTTAATGGCATATAATTATAGAACACTGTCATTAGGCAATGTGATTTTTATAAAGAGAACCATTGCCCCTGGCACTATGGCCTGATTGCTGTGAGTGTTGGGCTAATGAATGTAAACCAATTCTGTTTGCAGTGATGAGAATTATCAACCCATGAGTGGGCTGGTGGTGGGAGTGGGGGGGTGGGGGTTGGTGGCTTACATGTCAGCATTTAAACTTATCTTCTCACTATGTTTTTTATGTGTTCACACTGTTCAATGCTTTACTCTCCAGCAAGTTGTCTCCATTTTCAAACCCCTCTTCTCACTTCTTCCCACCCTAACAACAAATGTATTTTATTTCAGATAGATGGGGTTACAAATTCTGAAGAGCATTTTTTTTTTTTTTGCAGAATTCCATTCCTATTAAATTCAAAAAAAGAGTAGAAATTAAAAATACATATTATATACTGTATATCAGTTGGGATAACAAGCGTGGTATATTATTACTTTCCAAAAGCCTGCGTCCTTGCTCTGTATTTTCTCAAGCCGTCGTTGGGCAGTGAGACACACCAGGCCACACTTGGCTGGTGTGGTACAAGCCATACAGTCCTCCCGTGCCCTTGTACTTTGTGCTGCGAGGGGTTTCACCCCTCTAGGAATGCACTCCCTATAATGAGGGTCGGGGGTCAAAGTGCTGCCGCGCCTGGAGGCCGGGATCTCCTAGGCACACTCACTCACTGACTCTGTCCCTATATTTAAATTCTGCCTCAGGAAATGTTTTTCAAAGGGCATCTCCTAACTAGTTCCTGGTTACTAATTAGTTTTGTGCCATGCTATTTGTCTTTGGGAAGCTGAAATGGGGAAGGAGAGGGGGGCAAAAATGAGGCAGTCTAAAAAAAGATAGCGTATGGTTTGGCTCAGTGCAGATGATAGTCATTCAGATAGTCCTCAGCTGCAAACAGGCTGAAGTACGTATCAACAGTTGAGGAAATTAATGCCAGCGCTGTTTTATTATGTTTGAATGCAGCCTGTTTTAGTGACAACATCTGTGTCATACTGTTGTGGGTGAAATTAAATAAGGACGTGCATTTGCCCTTTTCTTTTTCAAGCTGCTTTTAGGAGTGCTAACGGTGCATGCTATCACTCCCAGCTGGCTAGCTCTGTCTCTCTCTCGCAAGTCAAATCATTATTGGATTACATTTTCTGGCTTCATAAAATGCGGTTAAGAGGCACTTTAGACATATGTGCATGACCTGCTTTCCAGAGATGGCTATCAGAGCAAAAGTGACAGGTCAATTGCTGATTTCTGTTCTGTAAAAGGGACTCCCTACCCTAAGCACTCTAAAAGGTTGCACGCTCTCTCTCTCTCTCTCTCTCTCTCTCTCTCTCTCTCTCTCTCTCTCTCTCTCTCTCTCTCTCTCTCTTTCTGTCTGCTTCTCTCATACACAAAAAACTAAAGTAGTTTCGTAGCATCAGCACACACTCTCAGCAGAGAGTGGTGTTCTGTGCGTACGTGTGTGTGTGTGTGCGTGTGTGTGTGTGTGTCTGTATATAATTGTATAGTGGGAAGACACACACTTAATGGAAGTGGCTCTTCACTCTGACAGATGGGTGGTGCAGATGAAAGGTCTGCTGTAGCATGATGTCTACCACTTGTGGAGTATCCAAAGAGAACCAAACTCACAGGAGTGGAGGGCACAGCAGCAAACCATTCAACAGCAGACACACATGTTATACTTAATTAATACACAATGATTGTATGTGAATAACTAATTAATATACTATGTACAGTAGAGCAACTTACAGCCACAGAATATTCTGATACAGAGTTAGAGCTGGATGTTATTATTTAGAGTTGCATTCTGTGCGTACCACACATGGAAATACAGATATTGCATAGTCCAAAAGTGCATAAGTGACACAGATTGAATTTATTTTCACTGTATCTGCTATTAGGCTCTCTAATTAAAGCTGTACTTGAGCGATGTAGTATTGCACTTCCATATAGCTGGGTGAACAGATTCAAAAAATATTGATCAATATTGGTATAGTCTAAATCCATATCGTTCCACTTCCAGGACTGCTCTGTTGCTGCCGAAATTGTCGCCAGATTTCTCTCTTTTGGCCGGATGTACAGTACCATCCACTTTCTATTTTCTTTGGATAGCCTTGCATGTTGAAGTTGGAATCAGCAATCAGTGGCAAGGAAGGTATTTTTATTATATTTTAAGGCATTTTTAGGCATTTATTTGAAAGGACGGTCGGAGTCGAATCCGGGCCTGCTGCATTGAGGAGTAAACCTCTGTATGGGCGCCCGCTCTACCAACTGTGCTATCCGGGTGCCCGCAAGGAAGGTTTATGACAAGTTGTGACGTGTGTTGGAATTTTAAACTCGGGTGGAGTTCTGGGGACTATGGTTACCTGCTCCTCAGATCTCTGCAGGGTAAATCCAGACAGCTAGCTAGACTATCTGTCCAATCAGAGTTTTCTGTTAGACGACTAAAACATATTTTGAACGTACACGTTCCACCAAAACAAGTTCCTTTCTGAGGCTATTTTGCAGTGGCACCGTGGTTCTGTCCAGTGCTTTTTGCTGTCCATGACAATTGTGATTGGTTAAGGAAATGCCAATAAACCAGAGCACGTTTTTCTCCCATCACAGAATGCTGTGAATGCCTCCTCCGTAGCGCTGTGGAGGAAAGTTTAGCAAAGCGAGACTAATATTAGTACAGCAGATTCCCAGATATCCTGACTTAAGTCACTAGCATGGATCAAGCTCCATTAATACTGGATACTACACTAACCATATGGCGTGGCAAAAGCATCTCTTTATCAGATACTCCCTGCCAGTTAAATGCCCACACAACGTCTTTTGTGTAAAAAAAAATTTGATCTCAAAGGCCAAAAGAAATTATTAATATATTTTTATTAAATAATATTTAAAAAACCTGTATGAACTGAACACCAAAGAACAATATTAACTATGCCAATTATTGGCTAGAACACTTCTGTTTTCTTTGTAACAAAATTGCCTACTGTTGAAAAACAAACTCAACTCAAGAATGATTCAAGCATGATGAAAATTCTTCAGTCAAGTTCTCTTAAATGTACAAAGTAAATTAAATGGCTATTGTTTCACGGTACTGTGCAGGGTCCGAAATTAACAGTCGCAAAATGTGGGGGCGGGCCAACACATAAAAGCATAAACACTGGCACACACACCAGACTGATAGCTAGTGTTTTACTCAGGCTAATTAATTAGCTGGTAAGGTGCGATATTTGGCAGCCAGTCTTCCAAAAGAAAGTACAGGAAACTGAGTCTTAGTGTCCACTGTAGGCTTGTACGGTGTTGATGTTCTGTCCGTTGTCGGACACATGCATACACTTTCCTGAATCTGCTGCGGCGTGTCTGAGCTGGTCTCCACCTTCCACCTGTGGTTGTCAGCTCTGTGTCTGCCTGGTGCATGGATCTTGTGATCAAGAAAGGAAGGATAACTTAGAGAGTTGGAAGGGGGTGTGACGCGATTATGCCTTCTCATAACGCAGCACAGTTTCGTGGATTTGAGTGCTTTCGGTTTCATATCACATATCGTTACAGCTCTACTGAGTAGTACTTCCTATGACTACTAAGCTAATATTGTGAAATTAATGGACCTCCCCTTAACCTGGCTTGCAATTTTATATATATATATACAGCTACACATACTTAAATCTGTATCAATCTGTTGGGTGTTTTTTTGCAACTTGGGATCATAATTCCACAACAAGCTAAAACCATCCATCCATCTTCGACCGCTTATCCGGTATCGGGTCGCGGTCACAACAAGCTAAAACTCACATGTTTATTATGGCTTTGTAAAATTTATATGGCAAAACATGTTTATAAAAATGCATGCCAAAGATCAATATTAGCATTTAATTGGAATTATGTTTCTGGTAAGTACAATATTCACTCTCTTTTTAGCTCTGTTTTGGTCTCCACCAACTTATGAGAAAAGCATCTGGCTCTTTAGCTGCTAAATATGCACCAGCTAGTTGCTAACTTTGCCAGTTTGGTGTTTGGTATTGATAGTTTCTAGTGTGTTTACTGTTGCTGATAACAGTGGTTGCTACTGAAAAGTTAAGCTAAAAGTTGTAAATTAAAACAGTAAAGTTGCATAACTAAACAATCAACTAAAATGATTAGTGGCTAAGTGGATAAGGCTAAACAATATCTGTAGAGCTGAGGGGAACAGTAGGGCTGGGTAATAATTATCTGTGGATTTATGAATACAAATGACACTTTTCATATTACACATGAATCATTGTCATGTCATTTGATCCATATACTGTACAAAAATGGATTAGTGCAGCTTTAAGTTACAGAATATTGGCTATCCTACTATTCCCAGTGCTTTCAACCCAATCCAGTCTGAAATATTCACATAATTTAATCTATTGATTAATGTACACATATCTATCTATCTATCTATCTATCTATCTATCTATCTATCTATCTATCTATCTATCTATCTATCTATCTATCTATCTATCTATCTATCTATCTATCTATCTATCTATCTATCTATCTATCTATCTATCTATCTATCTATCTATCTATCTAGTGGTTTAAGTCACCGGCAACAACACGTTGCTCAGTTTTGTTCCAGTAAGTTATGCACCGAAATGTTTTAAAATCAGCGGAATACTGCGGAAGTGACGTAGTAATTACCGCTCAGCTGATAGGAAAGATAAAAATACATACTATTCATAATATTGATATTTTTTTCTAATATTGTATTAAAGATAACAATAATACTAGAACTGCAAGCCGGGGTCCAAGCCTCCCGACTCCAGTCACCACCGACATCTTAAGTTTTGGTGTTGATAGCCTTCATTTTGGTCGAAACGGCAAAGTGTGTGTTTTCATAGTTAGCTACACAAGTTTGTGAGTAATATGCAAAATTTTTATCTTATAAATATTCTTTAATTAACTTTTGTCAGGTCAGTCTGGAGATGCTATGTGCCAAGTTTGTGCAGATCAATCGCACGCTCTGGGAGGAGTTTAAAAAAAGTAGTTTTTCAATATATCGTGATTTTTCATGCATGAAAGTCTAGGTGGAAATGGGCGTGGCCTATATCTATCTTCAGTTGGATTCAGAAAACACGTGTATTAAAGGTTTTTGAATGTGCAATGTACGGTTTGGAAGTTATAGGGCCACTTAGTGGAGGAAGTACAGCATACTGTAATATTTCACCGGCAATAAGATCAAAATAAAATTATTAAAATAAAGAAATTAATAACATGATAACACCTAAATAAATGTTAATAGATGTAGCGCTATAATTTGTTTTGTTTTTAAATATCAATAACAAAGCAATCCTGCTTCCCTGGTAATAAGACCAAAATAATAACATTAAAAGAAATACGTATAAACCATAATAAGATTTCTTGAATAAATGTTGATTAAAACAAGGTTTATAGGGTTAAAAAAAACAATAATAGCAAAGCTGTACACAGCTTCTCTGCTGCAGCCCGACTGGCAGAAAGAATTGTGATGGATCATGAAAGATGCTTCACATTGAAATAATTTTCTTGGAAAAAATACTTATATACATTTTTACAATTCTGGCAGCAGCAGTTTCCTGGAAATTAATGGAGGAAGAGTAATTAGCATGAGCAGCAATGACTGAACAGAAATAAATGTATGCCACCTACAGAAACTTACATTTCATTAACTGAGAAGAGTGTAAAGTGATCTTTTGGATGGAGCAGTGCAAAAAACAGCACATCAGTGGCCTCAGTATCAATACAACTGCTGGGTTAAGGAGTGCTACACATGTTAATAAGCCATTTTGTGGTATAGGTGGCAGGTGTCCTGGATTCCTACCAGTCCATTATGAGGCCCTTGTCACGGTTTCAGCATAACAGTGACTTGTTATCATTGTTTGCAACCCTCATTAAAACTAATTGGTATGGCTATTTGAAGGCTAGCTCATTACCTTGAGGCAAACAGCAACATTTTGTCTCAATACAGAAAGCTAACATGGTAAACTAATTCATTCACTTTTAAAAGACAAACTAACATAGGTGTAGATTTCGGTGGGGATGCAGGGAATATGACACCCTCAAAAATATGATGGGGTCTCAAAACATGTACAGTAAACAATAACTGTTTACCTGTGCTACATTGGGGGTTAAAGAACACAGCAGGACCGACACAAATAAAGAGAGATTCATGTCCATTTAAATTTTGGAACTTCTGGCTTTAACAAGGTCTCATTCTTTAATAGATGTGTTGTTGAGATGCACATGATTCCTAAAAAAAAACACATCCTGAAACATGTGATGTTTTGAATATGCTGAAAATGCAGGAGAATAAAAATTTCCTTTACATAAATAGAGAAATTTGCACCATAAATTGTTCAAGAAAAATTCACCAGAATGCAGGAAAGGAAGTGTATGAAGCTCAAAATTATATTATATATTATATCTATAACCTCCAGTTATCCCTCCCATGTTGAAACAAAACCTATGCCAAAGAAATTTTATCCTTCAAATTCTGACACATGGCTGATAAGGATTAGCAGCCAGACTAAAATATCAACGTTTCCTACATGTAAAGTCTTTCTTACCTTCTGGATCCACGTGGACAGGCACACATGATGGGCAAGTAAATTCTTGCAGTTACAGAAATTCCTCAATGGGTCACTGGCTTGAAGTTCAACATCCGTGCATATAAAGCACTCTGACGTCTCTGTAGCAAGAGAGGAAAAGATTATGACTGATGTTGCACTGATTTCACAGTGCATCAAAAGCTATTTGCAGATTCACGTGAAGATGCATTGCTGGTAAGGAAACGGTTAATTGACTCAGGATATATCCTAGTATCAATGCATTATTTTTTTTGAAAATGAGTTTTGCTAATATTTCCACTTATACTGCAGTTGATTTGCTAATAGAGCATTCAACAACACTGTACAGCTCCCAGGAGCATTAGACCTTTATTTTGTCCCCAGTGGGAGTGCCGCCAAAGTGAACCTGGGTTTTAAAAGGTACAGGTTGACTAAACCATGAACCCAACTATACAGATGTGAGAATGACAATGGGGAACAACATTTCTAGTGATTTAGTGATTAACTTTACCTGCTGGAATCTTGTTGGTAATTTGGCTTGTTTTTGTTGTTTTATTTCATTTGTTCATGTGCAAAATGTAGTTACTTTAATACTAACCAAAATTATAAATTAAAATTAATTTACTTTTATTTTGTATAAAAACACACAGGGGAAAGCTGCAGGGTAAAATTTTCTGGAAGGTGGAAAGATTGTACCGGTACATAATGACCTAATGGCTTACATTGAATTTTGGATTCTTGGATGTGGAAAACACATTTAATCTGACTCACTAAAAAGATGATACAATAAAGTAAAAGCTGTCCTCCCACTGCAGCCTTAGCAATCATAAATGGGCCAATCTGTTTTATGAAAACTTTGGTGGTTAGTGGACTGTTTGATTTTACACTGTATGTCAGATTTCCCAGAATTATTAGTCAGTCAGAGCATCTGAGTAATACAATATATACACCATATAAAGTTGTTACATGTTAGCAGTTGTCTGTTTCCATAACCAGTGACATTAGCTTTCAGTTGGATTTGTGTTTTTGACTGTAGGTCAAATAGTCACTATAATTAACTCTGGTTTGATAGCCTCCAACTCCTGACGGATAACAGCTGTCTTCTGCAGCTGGGAATGAGGTTGATAAGAGCGGTGAGACTGAAGCAAAAGTTGTGGAGCCATGACACAAAGACAACAAACTGAAAGCGTAGCTAAACGTTTTGTTTATGTCAGGCAGCGTATCCCAGCATACATTGGGCAAGAGACAGGGTACTTTCTTCTTAGCACTGTGGCCTCACAGCGAGCAGGTACCTGGTACGAGCCCTGGTTGTCCCAGGCCTTTCTGTGTGGAGTTGGCATTTTCTTCCCATGTCTGCATGGGTTTTCTCCGAGTGCTCCGATTTCCCCACCACTGAGAACGTGTTCCCCTCCCATTCTACCGAGCTGATGTATTGTGTGTCTACGGCGTAAGGATGCCGTGCATCACCCAGGTGGGGGCTACACAGCCCCCCCACCAAAGCAGTTTGAGTGTCTATAATAAAGCGCTATATAAATGTAATGTATTAATAAAGCTTTAGTGCATGACCTTTTTATATTAATGAACGTCCTTTACATTCAAGCCATTGCCAAATGAGTTGCTACAAAGCTAATTAAGACATCCGCTCCACACACCTCTCTCTGTATTTCTCACCATGTTCAGAAGATTGTGTCCATGAGTCCATGTTTTTTTTAATCCTCAGTGTCCTCCTTGGCTACTAACAACTCTGCGTGGAGGATGCAATCAAGGAAGGCTTGTATCATGTGGACAGTTTTGTTGTCATTCCTTAGAATTCCTCATCACAAACTATGTACTATAGCTTTAAATATACACTTACACGAAATTTAAAATTTCAATAATGTTACCCCATTTGTTTTAATTTCACAAATCTAATCTTTCTGAAACCTAAAAATGGTTAACAAAATGGGTCAAGCCTGGTCTGATGTAAGGTTGTGTTTGGAAACGGGGTAAAAAGAAGGATCAGGATTTGTTAATTGTTAACAGCACATATTTTTTGCTGCCTTCACAACTTACAACAACAGATTTGAACTCACAGCTGAAACAATGCATAATATCTTGCAGTAAAATCATTTGTCCCAGTTCAATTAGGAGTGGACTTAAAAGCTGAGCGGTGGAATACATCATGCACTAGCTGCCAGACATGCGGTCCTAGCCCAGGGCTTGGGTTACCCACAACAACCAGCATTTCTGATTTAACAGAAAACTTGACCAGTTAGTGTTGATTCCCAAACAGGAGCTTTTGAAGCGAAATATTGGCCAGTAGCTAGAAGCCAGGCGTGTTGGCTCATCTCATAAAAACATTGGGAGACAGCAGTGAGGGCTAGCTGTCATCAGTGCGCTCGTCTGAATGGGGGATAAACTGCTGCCTCAGAGGCTCCTGTCTCTTTTGGGCCTCTCGTTGAACCAAATTGCTTCAGGTGAAAATCTATCTTCGGATGAAAAATCTTTTAATCAAAGGTTGTTTTTTTTTAACGTAGCCCATCGCAGTCTTTGTAAGCAGATTTTATTACTGACCAGGCAGATATCTCACCTCGCATTAATGTCTGTGGGACAGGCTGTGAAATAAATAGAAAAAAAAATAGATGAAAAGTCAGAAATCTGGAATTTGTTAGCTATACATGTGGTCTTGCTTTGCCAGACCTTCTTCCACAGCGCCGCGAAGGAGGGTCTGGCTAGTACACATAGCATTCCCAGATGGGAAAAAAGTGTGCTCTGGTTTATTGGTATTTTTTTAAAGGTGCCCTTCCCCACAAAACCGTGAAATATGTTAGGTCCATACATGTTTGTGTTATGTGGTGAATGTGAAAATGAACTGCTACCTCCTCTGTCAGCTCTAGCCACTGGAAAGAAATAAGAGGAGAAATCAGGCCAATTACAACAGCTGGTCAGTCTGATGTCATGTTGCCTGAGTTCATTAATATTCATGAGCTCGCCCAGTTGCGCTAGGTAATGGATGCTGATAGCCAGGCTCTCATTGGCTACCTGTTAGCCAATCAGGGTCAAGCAGCTTAGCTCATTGAATATTAATGAGGACTGGAACAAATTGAGCTGATACCAAGAATGGCTTGAAACAAGGTAACCAAGGCATTTTTTCAACAAAAAATTTTACAGTGTCCGTGGTAGAACTTCAGATATTACCAAAAATTAATGAAATACATGTGGCAGGGCACCTTTAAACCAATCAAAATCGTCTTGGCCAGTGCTCAGCGCCGAGCGGAGCTGCGGAAAGGAACTTGTTTTGGTGAAGCGTGTACGTTCAAAAGTTGTTTTATTCATGCAACAGAAAACTCCGATTGGACAGATTTACGCTGCAGAGATGTGAGGAGCAGTTTAATTTCCAAAACAAAGAAAGCAATAGGTCACGGACATCCAGCCGAAAAGAGGGACACTGGTGGAATTTCCTTCAGCAACGGAGCAATCCGTTGGATGGTCATGCATGGTTGTTGATAAAGACTACATACAGGCCTGTCAATTTTTATCTTTCCAGCTCCTAAATGCTTGCTCATGGTAAACCAGTGCAAACTTAACAAAGGTCGTCCACAGCAAATGTGCAGTTAACGGGTATTGAAAATTCTGTCTGACGACCAGATAGACCCTTTTTGGGGGGGTTAACACTTTTGCAAGGCATTGTGTCCATGTGCAGAATAAAAGTAATTATTGAAATTTCTAATTTTGGTTAGTAGTAAAGTAACTACATTTAGCTAATAAACAAATGAAATAAAACAACAAAAACAAACCAAATTACGAACAAGAAGATAATCACTAAATAGAAAATGGAATTTTGTTCGTTGTCACTCTCACGTCTGCACCGCTGTGTTTATGGTCTTGTCAGGAATGTCAACCTGTAACAACCTTTTAAAGCCCAGGTTTACTTTAGCAGACAGAACAGGAAACTCCGGTTGGACAGATAGCTAGCTAGCTGTCTGGGTTTACCCTGCAGGACATGACGAGTAGTTAGTATTCCAACTCAAAGAAAGCGGAAGGTAACAGACATATGGCAGAATGTCTTGCAGCAACTGTTCAATCCCGGATAGGGAAGGTCATGGACATTGACTACATGTGTGGTGTCTGGGTGCCACTAGCTTTACCTCCCTGTTACTGACACCAGCCACCTGGCCTCATAATGAAAATCATTCTAGTGAGGCACTTTCCAAACAAAATTCCTATGTTTGCTTCCTTTTCATCTGCCTGTCTTAACAATATATCAAGTTTAGTTGGTTTTCACTCATTGTCAAAATAACTTTGTGTGTGTAGAAGAGTTTGCAGAAAATAATGGAGCTGTGCAGAGACATACATATAGATTATGACAGTGTAGTCTGTGTGTTTCAGCAGTCTGACCGAAAACATTTCCAAAAGGTACTGTGATGGCAGGTTCACAAATTATACCCACAAGTCCTTATTTTAAAAATTTCATTCCCTGAATCTGTACTGCTTTTACGATCATTATGGCATGCCTTGAGGCACTTCTGGAGCTAAATAACAGATGCACTGCTGCCGAGAAAAGAACTAGAAAACAACATAACAACAGAGATGTAAACATGCGGCGCGTCAATTGTAGCCAAGCTGACACGTCTGCGGGATCTGTGACACCCATAATTAACTGTCAGCGGTGTCAGTGTTCGGCAGCGTTTCAAATGAAGGTGAGTGCTCTACTAACTGGCTGAAGCCACCCTCAACGCACAATTTAACAGCTAACAAAACTTCCTCTGTGCAGCAGCAGTAGGGTGATGATGTACTAAAACAAAGTTTGTCAGTTAAAGACGCCGATCTCTCATTATCACAGAGGACAATGTATTAACACAAACTCTATCAACAGCTCACTTTATACTATTTGGTGGTCAGAAAAATGGCTTTCTTAGTAGTGGGCGTATGTCAGTGATGTATTAATTCCCTGCTTCACAGTGTCACAGACGTGAATCATGAGAAAGAAAATGATATAAGGCTAATAGGAGCTGTACCCTCAAGTAGTCAAACTGAGAGGTGGTATTGGATGAGTAACAAACACCGTACGGTACACAATACAGTAAACAAATGGGGAAAATGCCAGATTGAGATCATTTAATTGTCCACTGCATTGCTAACGACCTCATTAACAAAAGAATGATGGGAAATCAGCATGGTCTGGGCAAGGAACCGTCTGTGTGACAGCCATCTGGCTACAATGGGGGGTTGGGTTAAGTGGGGGTTGGGGGGGTTGGTAAGTTAACACCACGGCCGTCACGACTTCCAAGCGTAGGTCGACAGCCCCTCTAGATGGAAGCAGTTATTAGTGTAACATATGTGAATTCAAATGTTATTTTTTTGTTCATTTATTTGCGCTATAATGTGATTCAAGAGTATAGAGTAGACTTATCCACTGAATATCTCTGGGTGTTTTCGCCAATATAATTAAAACTGAGATAATTGCTCAAAGGTGGACTGACTGAATGTTTTCTCTATGATTTTTGCATGTATTACTTTAAATACACACCTGTAATTATGAAGATATATTATCGAACATAAGGGAATCAGTCTAACTTGGCTCACAACTTTCAGACTTTAATTACATTACTTTAAGATTATACTATAACAAGCACATAAACTGTTTTATGTGAAAAAGGGAAAATGCAGCTTATCCAAAGTGATGATTTAGATCCGCAATGACAGCAGCAGTGAATCAGACTTTGCTAGCTCATATAAGGCATCAGAAAATAGATTAATTCATTCCCACAAGCTGCATTCATGCAAATCATCTATTTATTTATCATTTAAAAAAAATTATTCAAAATGATCGGTGATGGGCCTTTAATGTTTTAGAGATATGTTCATATTGTTACAGTGTATTTCCCAAGACATGGTGACAGTATAGAAACAATTAATATTTCCCTTGACTGTAAGGGTTCCTAAGTTAAAGCAACGTTTCATTTGACAATGTGCAACTCAATACCATCTTGAGCCCGAGGGTGCCATGTCATTTCTCTGACGCTCCATTGTTCCGACCTCTCAATAACCTAAAAAATTCCCTTTGATCCTACAGCTCACTAGTCCGACGTCCCTTTGTCTTGAAAAATAAACCCTTTGCTCCAACATCCCATTGTTGCTATCATATAGCTAGGCTTTTGTGGATCACCTCCCATAATCTAAACTCTGAATCAACAATAACAAGCAAAATCACTTTTGATCACAAATGTTTACACTGTCTCTGCGCCAGTTTGCGTGTAGGTTAGTGTCCCAAATTCTCCGTAATGTAAACCCATCTATACAGGTCCTATCCCCTGACCAATTGGCTATCCTAACCTTAACCACTCGAGGTTCAGCTATCCTGACCTATATAAAAAGCCTATATGGTCAAAACAATGGGTTTATTTTTTGGAATCAAAGGGACATCTGACTAGTGGGTTGTAGGACCAAAGGGAAATTTTCGGATTATTGAGCGGTCGGAACAATGGAGAAAGGGACAGTCCCCAGCACGAGATTGTCGTATTCGAAAAAAACTGCACCTTTGATTCATGACTTAATCATTTTATATCAATAAAGAGTAGAAATAAACCATTTACTGCAGCTAAAAGGGAACAGTGATGTTTTTGGTATCTTCATAGCCCTTACAGAAGGTTTTTTAAGCGTTTTTTGGGGTCTTTGAGAAAAAAATCCAAACTCCTACATCCAAGATTGTTAAACTCTATGTCCATAATTTATGGATTTTCTGTCTTTTATTGTCGCTGGCATTGATGCTAACCACAATTTTAGTTTCCCATGATGCTCTGGGAGAGCATTCCGACCAAGCAAAAGCTTGTTTATGTCTTGTCAACAAATGGAAGGCTGGTCTGCACACACCATTACAGATGATACAAAGATCATATAAAGTCAAGAGTAAAGATCTTCAACAGGGGGTCCGGGACCCCTAGAGGGTCCTCAGAGTTATTTTTAAAGTTAAAAAAAAATTAAAATGGCTTAACATGAGTCCAACATCTTATTAGCAAATATATATCTGCCTATTTGTGAAAAAAAACATTGATGACAGGCTTACTGGCCTATAAGTAAGGTATTCACTAAGGTAGCCATCCACAAATACAGTTAATCTTAAGGATTCATTTTTCCACGTTTAATTTTAAAACTTGATTTATAAAATTATGCCAACAATAACTTTTTAATAGCTTAGTATATACACTAAAAAGGCATGTATAAAGGCTGTAGGCTGTCCACAGTAGGTTTAGTTTAGCTTAATTTGATAAAATATATTGTATGTAGTAGGGGTCACTGCTCCGTCTCTCTTTCAGTTAAGGGGTGCTTGGCTTAAAAAATGTTGAAGATCCCTGGTCAAGAGGAATGACCTGAGGGCAGAATAATTCAATGTGACTGACCCAGACAGAGAGAAAAATGGCATTACTGTCTTGAGTATTGGCATAACCCCTATTTTCCACCAGGCGCATCTGTGCTGGGTTCTAGATGTGCAGGGGCCCCGTGATCAATTGTTGCCATTCAAGTCATGTCAAGTTTTTAAACATGTATTTATTGAGTTTTTTAAACATTTGACAAAAAATAGTACAATAAGGAACAAATGAATCAAATGTAGGACCCACAGTCATGGATCTGTACATCCATAGGTGTATGCTTACCTGAAACACATATAGCAGTTGTTTATCTCAACACCGTATAGTACACATGGCACACTGATTAGGAGTATGTTATCTTATGTGGACAAAACAGAAAAAGAAAGAACAAAAGAACATGAAAATGCTCAGACCAGCTAGTTATCACTCCAACCATCCTACATCCATATTGTTATTCTCAAGTAAATTGAAGATAACGCTCCAAATTTTCCAAAACTTGCTTATTTTTTGTTGCGTAAGTTATCTTTTCTAAAGTTAAGTAAAAAGTCATTCCCCTCAACCATTGCAATATGCCACAAGGTGTGTCTGATTTCCATAAGCAAGCAATGCATCGTTTGGCTTCTAAAAAACAAATATTCAGTAGAGAGCTAACTTATTTAGAGGTTATAAAGCCGTCTGGGTAGAGATTTAATAAGCATAATTTTGTGCTAAGGGGCACTTCCTCATCCGTGATTTGTTTTGCCAAGTCTATTGTAACTTTGAGCAGAACAAGATTACATTGTCAGCATACAGGGCTGTACAGTGTTCCTTATCTCTCATCATTATGCCTTTAAAGCTGGTATTATTACGAATTGCCATGGCAGGTGGCTCAATTGCCAATGTTAAAAACAATGGAGACAGGGGACAACCCTGTGTTGTTCCCCTGTACAATTTAAAGGGGACTGAAGACAGTCCATTTGCCAATACAGTGGTGTGAAAAAGTGTTTGCCCCCTTCCTCATTTCCTGTTCCTTTGCTTGTTTGTCACACTTAAGTGTTTCGGAACATCAAACCAATTTAAACAATAGTCAAGGACAACACAAGTAAACACAAAATGCAATTTGTAAATGAAGGTGTTTATTATTAAAGGTGAAAAAAAATCCAAACCATCATGGCCCTGTGTGAAAAAGTGATTGCCCCCCTTGTTAAAACATACTATAACTGTGGTTGTCCACACCTGAGTTCAATTTCTCTAGCCACACCCAGGCCTGATTATTGACACACCTGTTCACAATCAAGGCATCACTTAAATAGGAGCTGCTTGACACAGTAAGGTCCACCAGAAGATCCTTAAAAGCTACACATCATGCCAAGACCCAAAGAAATTCAGGAACAATTGAGAAAGAAAGTAATTGAGATCTATCAGTCTGGAAAGGGTTATAAAGCCATTTCCAAAGCTTTGGGAATCCAGCGAACCACAGTGAGAGCCATTATCCACAAATGGCGAAGACATGGAACAGTGGTGAACCTTCCCAGGAGTGGCCGGCCGCCCAAAATTACCCCAAGAGCGCAGCGACGACTCATCCAAGAGGTCACAAAAGACCCCACAACAACGTCCAAAGAACTGCAGGCCTCACTTGCCTCAGTTAAGGTCAGCGTTCATGCCTCCACCATCAGGAAAAGACTGGGCAAAAATGGCCTGCATGGCAGAGTTCCAAGGATAAAACCACTGCTGAGCAAAAAGAACATCAAAGCTCGTCTCAATTTCTCCACAACACATCTTGATGATCCCCAAGACTTTTGGGACAACATTCTGTGGACCGATGAGACAAAAGTGGAACTCTTTGGAAGGTGTGTGTCTGGCGTAGAAGGAACACTGCATTTCATAAAAAGAACATTATACCAACAGTAAAATATGGTGGTGGTAGTGTGATGGTCTGGGGCTGTTTTGCTGCTTCAGGACCTGGAAGACTTGCCGTGATAAAAGGAACTATGAATTCTGCTGTCTACCAAGAGATCCTGAAGGAGAATGTCCGACCATCTGTTCGTGTACTCAAGCTGAAACGAACTTGGGTTCTGCAGCAGGACAATGATCCTAAACACACCAGCAAGTCCACCACCGAATGGCTGAAGAAAAACAAAATGAAGACTTTGGAGTGGCCTAGCCAAAGTCCTGACATGAATCCTATTGAGATGTTGTGGTATGACCTTAAAAAGGCCGTTCATGCTCGAAAACCCTCTAATGTAACTGAATTAGGACAATTCTGCAAAGATGAGTGGGCCAAAATTCCTCAAGGACGCTGTAAAAGCCTCATTGCACATTATCGCAAATGCTTGGTTGCAGTTGTTGCTGCTAAGGGTGGCCCAACCAGTTATTAGGTTTAGGGGGCAATCACTTTTTCACACAGGGCCATGATGGTTTGGATTTTTTTTCACCTTTAATAATAAACACCTTCATTTACAAATTGCATTTTGTGTTTACTTGTGTTGTCCTTGACTATTGTTTAAATAGGTTTGATGTTCCAAACACTTAAGTGTGACAAACATGCAAAGGAACAGGAAATGAGGAAGGGGGCAAACACTTTTTCACACCACTGTACTATAGCTTGGGGATCAGCATAGAGAAGTCAAATCCAGCACCAAATCTTTGAAGAACCTCAAATACAGTCGGTAGTGCCACTCCACCTTGTCAAAGGCCTTTTTGACATCCAATGACAGAATAGCAGAATCTGTACATGCAAATTTTTATAAAACAATATTAAGCACTCGTTGTATATTGTGAAAGCCTTGTCGTCCCTGTACAAAACCGTTTTGGTCAGAATTAACCATTTGTGGTAAAAGTGTTTCTAACCGTCTAGCTAATACCTTACAAAGAATTTTGAGATCATTATTAAGAAGTGAGATTGGTCTGTAGAATCCACATGAGGTTTTTCCAGGTTTTAACAACAGTGTGATTGCAGCCATATTTAGAGAGGGGGAAAGGGACCCAGTGTCTAGTTCTTCTGTATACATCTCAAGCAGAGTCTTCTTCAAGGGGTCTGATGTCTAATAAATCCGAAAATTCCTTTTGTCTTCCTAGAGCTGAGTCTGAATGATCTGTACTGTATGAGTTTGTAGAAAAATTTAAAAAAATGCTTTATTAATTACTCTTGGATCACTAGTTTCCAAATCATCTTCTGTTGAATTGTGTTTATTGCTCTTTCAGTTACAGACTGCTTAATACATCATGCTAAGAGATTACTAGCCTTTCCCCCTTGCTTATAATAAGACTATTTCAGTCTCAGCAGGCTTTTAGTTGCTTTATTTACAGATAAAACATTATATTTAGCTCTAAGTTCATTAATTTCTTTAAATGACCTTGAGAAGGATTTGTAAAGTATTCTATTTCTGTTTCTTTTATCTTTTTTCCAGCTGTTCCATCTCTAACCTCCAAGATTTGTGTTTAGAGCTTGTGAAGCTTGTCATCTGGCCTCTCTAGAAGGCTTTAAATGCTTCCCATCGTATAGAAGCTGATGTTTGAAGGTGGAGGGTGGGGGTGTGGCGTTGACCAACTGCCACTTTGCTGATTTCAAACACATGCTATCTCTCTCTTTCTCATGGGTGGGCCAAATTCTCTTGGTGGGAAAAGCAGAGAAAGGGGAGGTAACCTTGCTCCTTATGACCTCATAAGGAGCAAGATTCCAGATTGGCCCATTTGAGCTTTCATTTTCTCAAAGGAAAAGCATGATACCCAGGGCTCGGTTTACACCTATCACCATTTCTAGCCACAGGGGGAACATACGGGAACTCAGATTAATGCTAAAAAACCTCATAAAGTAAACTTTTCATTTGCATCAAATCCTTTCTTGTTTGAGTGTGGGAAAATCTAACCCTGTGGATCTATCCATGTCAGGTTGGAGAGTGCAATTAAAATCTCCACCTATGATGAATTTGCCAGACAAATCAGCCTAGGACAAAAAAAGATATTGGAAAAAGGACGGATTGTCAACATTGGGTCCATATAAATTAACAAGAATTAGCCTAACTGAATAATAAGGTATCTACCAAACTGATCTTCGTCAACATTAATGACATGACATGGTAGGGAATTATGTATTAATCCCCCCAAATGTGTGAGAACCGAATGAGCCCAAAAATACCCGACCTGGCCATTTCCGCCTCACTTTCACTACGTTTTCCGGCATCAAGTGTGTCTCTTGGAGAAAGACTATCTTGGCTTTTAGTTGTTAATCCTGTTCATAACGTGCTTTAGCTTGACAAGTTGGTTAAACCTCTTACATTCTAAGAAGTGAACTGTTCAGACATGATAATGTGTAGCCTATATTTGGGCTGGAGTTGAGTGTTGAACAGAAATAAAATCTAATAAAGAAAAATAAAAAGATGTGCCTTAGAACATTATGAACATAACAGAGTGCATTTCCCCAAATGAAAGACACACAACCCTCCCCTAGTTCACACTTCCAATTGGCCCCTAAAGAGAGCCTAACTATGGCGTTACGCTGGTTCACTCATGTCCACATTATGAGTAACAGCATGCCTAGCGACCATGACAGAGCTCCCTACAAAACTTTAAAAGTGAACGTTTAAAACGTATTATGCTATAGCCTACAGCAGTTAGAGGTAGCCTACTGTGCAGTGTAAATGTTAAAGTCTTTAAACAGTCCTGAAACAGATTACCTGTAGTGCAACTGCATTATACATAATTACTAATCATTGGACAATGCTGCTCACCTTGCCTCCGCAACCCGAGTGTCAGCCTTCAGCTCACGCACAAACACCTCCGATTCTGCAATCTGTACCAGATTTGTAGCAGGATGGATTATTCTGTGACGTAGATCGTGGATGAAGAGGGAGGCCAGTTCTTTCTTTGAAGAATCAAAAACTTTTCTCCGCTTCAGCAGATCAGTAGAACCATTGAACAGAAACATTCTTATCGTCGACAAGTATATTTCTGTTGGTCCTGGAAGTTTTCATGACTTTCTTATATGTGTATTTCAGGAACTTTATTACCACCACTCTGGGTTGCACAGCAATTTGTTGATTTCCATCCTTGTTGTTAATTCTGCCAAGTCGATGTGCTCTTTCGATTAAGACTGGCCCAGGAAAGTTGTGTTCACCAAGCACGTGAGGAATCCACTAATATCACCTCCTTCTGCTGACACGGGCAATCCCACGCAGCGCAGATTCGAGCGGCAGGCTTGGTTTTCCAAAAATCTTCATTAGCTGCTTTCATGGAAGTGGTCTGTGTTTTCAGAGAGGCTATATCATCTTCATTGGTGCTAATTCTGTCTTCTGCTTCGGTCATTTGGCCGGTCAGTGCCTTCAGTTCACCCTGCACTCCCTGAATAGCGATAAAAAGCCCATCAAATCGTAACACAAATTCTTCCTTCATTGTGTGAATGGCATCAGGAATTTGGCGAGAGCCAGTAGTTGTATTATTGTTGTTAGCATTGGAGGTTGCTAGCTCAGCTGAGCTGGGGCTACATGGTGGTTTAGTATTGGTTTCTGAGGGTTTGGTGTGCGGTCTCGTAGACATTTTCTTTTTCTTGAGTTTAGAGATAAATAGTAACATTTCACTAAATCATTGAGGCTACCTGGTTGCTATTTTATTAAGTTTACACAGGAGCTTACTGTCACACGTCTGCGTAGCAGCACGCCATAACCAGAAGTTTTTCAAGTCAGTGCTTGATTTAACACCACACGCCACATTGTGTCCCAGAAGCCTGCGTGAAGCGGCTCTCCACTCAGCTTTGTTAAAGATAAGTGCCAAGTCTATTTTCAGGCAAGCTGCGGGCCGGGCAGAAACGAAACAGCAAAGCATTGAGTCGATTCACCAAAAGACACCCCCCAATATTGTTGACGTCTCCTCTACAACACCATGAATAACGACAGATCTACCTTGGAGGTAGAAAAACGTAATACGATGTCACGACTTATTTTTAAGGACAACAAAAATGCATGGAGTTTAATAGTTCTAGTTTTTCTAGTATTAGGTAGATACTAGCTAATAAAGACGTGATTGTTCTGTAAGTAGAGAAAATATAATCTGTGAGTTGGGCAGCAAGACTCTCCGCTTCTTGAGACACTCCCAGTGTGGTATCGCGCATGACGAGGGACGGAAGAATCAGATGTGGAGAATCAGAGTAAGTGAATGCAAAAGCGTCTGGACTTTTTTAAAAGAAATGTAGGCTATATTTATTTTGTCCACTGTGTAAGTTATAATGTGAGATTCATTTTCCGTTTTACTTTTACATTTGTCTTTATGGTCCTATAGCTCTAATTTACATTCAAGTGACTTAACTGCAGCCCAAATATTCAACAGCCCAATTTGTCCTGAAAAAACAGATGATCATCAAAAGATGAATAGTATTTTTCCTGCCTCGGAAAGCTCCTTTCAGAGCCACAGCAGATATTGTGCTAAGTCTGTGATAAGTTAACTGAACCTGATGTGCAAAATCAGTTGGGTGCTCCTTTGATGGTGAGAGGGAGATTATTGCGGCTATGTATCAGCATTGTAAAACAATTAATTAATTATTAATTTGGCATTATCTTTTGCACATATAACCTAATGAACTCAGCAACTAATATCACATGTCAAAATGGTTCTAATTTTCTAAAATTTCAAACTAAAACTTTCAGAAAACTACTTTGTAGATGAGTGCCATGCACTCTCCTAGGACTTCTGCCCTGAGGTAGGAATGGGTATAGTCCTAGTTAAACCTTCAACACAATTCCTCAGAGGGATTCTGAGATGATAGATACAGGCACTGGCCTCATGGTTTCACCTGGTGTCAGAAAGCAGTAACCAGATTAAGAAAAAAACCTGATAATAATCAGATTACTATTAATGTATAAAAGTGTAATATACACTATGTTCCTAATGAAACAACATACATACCTACGAATAAGCTTCTGCATGACTCTGCTGAAGTCAGTGGTTGGTACTCACTGCCCATATTTCACTTGCTTGTTGTTCTTCCACTCACTTCTGACAACTTCCAGATACCACTTCCTGTTAACTTTCTTCAGTTTTCTCTCACTCTAGTTATACGGACATTAAGAGACAAATGTTAAAATCTAAAATGTACTACTGTATATCTGCACTTTCTACTACTGCACTCACTGTCAGCTGATCGCTCTGTGTTTTTGTTTTTGAGGAAGTTTTTAAGGAAGTCGAGCAGCCAATCACACAGCTGCACACTGGAGCACGTCAGGACAGGAAGCCAAATGGAAAAAGAAGAACAAAGAAAAGCTATCCGGTGAACTTCGGTGCATTCTCTGTGAAGACTTAAGTCTTAAAACAGATGTAGTGAATGAGAAAGTGATGATTACAAAATAACCACCACAACACCACAAAGGTAGATTCTTTTTTTACCACATGCATTGTTTTGTTTAAGGGAAAATAAGTTATAAGGTTGCGAATATTTCACAATTGAAGAGCATGTAATGAAAGAGATTGCTTTCTTTGAAACAAGACTGTTGCAACAAACTGTCACGTATGCTCACTGCTGGGAAATGATGACTAACAGATCTTGGAGTTTCCTCACATATTTCTGCATGTTGACAAAGTGAAAATATTAATGGAAAGTTCCAAAGTAACAGTTATGGCATTTATTTGTCCCTTTGGCCCACATTGTTCTCTCTGTCTTTAGGCCTATATATATTTATATATATATATATATATATGGAAAACATTTGGTCACAATTTATTTGTTATTTCTTTGTACATTAATGTTATTTATTCCCCTAAACTTAACATGATCTTGTGGTAGGTTCATATTATCTGCTTACACATAGTTATTACACATAATAGTGAAAAAATCGTACTTTAGGACTTAAGAACATCTTTTGTGCAGGAGCCAAAATGCTATTTAATAAAATAAACTTATAATAAATAATACATTTAGAGCAATCCTAGCAGTTCTGTTTTTTATTTTCTGTTTGGGGAAGTTTGCACTCTGGTCACTGCAGTCAAGCTCTTTACCTTTATAGTGTTAGGTTAACCAAACACATCGGTTCAGTTGTCATTCTCAAATCACTTTCTCTTAAAAGGGAAAACATGCTGTTAAGATATATGAAAAATAAAGGATAAATCTAGCCTGTGTTGTTTGTCCAATTATGTTTTTCCACAGTTAGTATACAAATAAATTGTTACGTTAGAACTGAACAAAAAATGAATGATAATTATTTTTTTATTTCTTATACTAGAAATCAAACTGTTACTAAGGCTAACTGGCACTCTCCTACAATATAAGAACAATGCTGGTTCTTTAATTTCATGTCTTCTAGATGAGTCATCAGGTGACAATGTTGTCATTTTGCCTGGGTCATGCAGCTTTTGCTTCAATCTTTTAGCACCATGTTATGTACATAAACATCATGTGCAAAGTTGAAGAGTTCACAGTTTTTTTGTTAAAACAAATGCAAAATATGAATAGTTCCATACCTTCTCTAATAAAGCACTCAGTTAAAAAAAAAAAACAACCTTGAAGAAGTTGGTATGGTACAGGTCTACACTCTGCCTAATTAAATGGCACGTATCCTACTATTCATGAAGAGCACTTATTAAAACAAGCATTCACATCCAATCCACTAGATAAATGACTTAACACCAAGTGCCATGAAGCCCATTAAATTGCTTCTTTAGAGATGGATCACGTCCAAACACACAATCAAAGGATTTGACTGGGATTATCTCAGATTAGAAACACTCAGGGACAAATGAGGAGATGACAGGATATCATACATTCAAAGGATAAATTAGCAGTCACATACCAGACCAAATTTGTGATGGGTGTTAGGGAATAAAGAGTGGCAGGGGAAAGATTGAGTGCTAAAAAGCAAGGAACAGCGCTTCACTTTTTAGTAAGCCCAATGATACATGGCCAATGTAAACCACAGTAAAAGCTTTTCCTCTCCCTCTAAAACCTCATGCCATCTAAATAAAGTCCACATCAGGGAGAGAATTAACCACTAAAGACAGAGAAATGGACACAAAGTAACTGGTGAGAGATTCATCTGTTAGTTTATGACCTTATGGTGTTACTATGAAAAACATGTTTTTTTAAGAACCTCTCAGACACTATCATACTGTGCTCTTAGTACATTTTTAAGTTCTCTCTCAAGTTAAAAACATTTTGAAGTGGATTTGAAGTCATTCCTCAAAGTGGAACTACATTCATAACTTACATCACTTACATTTATTTATATACTTGTATACATATTATATTGTCACTGAAATCAGCTTGAGCTTTCCTTCAGTATTTTACGGTACTGTATTTTTGTTTCAGAGAAAGAATATTGATTACTGTGGGCAGTTAGGCCTTTGAAAATGCAGATCTACAGAATTTACAATAAACCAAACCATTTTTAACCAAACATGAGACTTGTGAGCTTTGTTTAAAAATCAAATGTAGAAGAGCCCTTTTCTTCCATGGTACTGTAGATATTTTAGTTCCGCTCTAATTTGAATATTTAAAAGTAAAGTGAAGCAGGCCTAGTGCTGATAAAACACTTTTCAGGAGGATAAATAATGTAGGCAGTGGTTAATGTCAGCATGTACTTCTTTGCATATTTTAAAAGCAACGAGGACCTTCGTTCAATCGCATTAAAGTAAGGAATTCGCATTTTCCCAGACAGCAGTAAAAGGTATTTTGGAGGGTTTTGAGCAATAAAGAAATGTGACCTATGAACTCAACATAATCTTCTCTGTCATAATGCTCACTTGTCAGGCTCTTTCCCTTTGTGCTATGACTAGGTGGCATGGATAGTTGGAAGCAATACCGTATCTGCAGCGCCTGTTAAAGCTGAAAAGCTCAATTCATCTACTCTTTGATCTGTCCCATAGTCTTTAATGATGCATGGTGTGACTTACAGGTTGTCTTTGTGTAGGATTTCGTTTGAATTTCTTCACTAAAGACTGAAGGTTCACAAGTTCACAGACTACAGTATCTGTTAAATTGTGACTCTCGGCCCTAGAGTCTAGGATATTGTAGGCCTATCCTTCATGAATTAAGACTAGAGTCTACAGAATGATTGGTGTTGCTAATGCAAAATAATGCATAGGCCTACTACATAATATACACAATATACCAGTCATAATATACCAGAAATCTCCCATTTAATTGGTAAAAAAAGCTCCATAGGTGCTGACACACCAAGCAGACGGCAAAGAACGTGGTGACGAATGCCGACTGTGGCTTTGCGTCACGTCTCCTCACACTATTAAACATTGATTTAAATTAGACTACTTGTCCTTCACAACATTAAAAATTTGGGAGGACACATGCTGCTGGTAAGTTTGTATTACATAAGGTAAGTGGAAGCTAGCAAGGTAGGCAAACAGGCTTCACTTGAAAAATAGGAGCTAGCAAGGTAGGCTAGTTAGTTAGCCTATTAAACAGAAAAAAGTGGACATTTGTATAGCTTAGCTTCCACAAGGAAAGGGGAAGCTAGGAAGTCCTGTAACCTCAGCATACCGTATGTTACACCATGACTCAAATCACAACACAGAGTAGTGTATGGAGTGTTCAGATCACAGATGGCGCTAAGGGATATGGCTTCACAATTAATCTAAATATGGACTATTGCAATATCCAAATGGCAGGGTGACACAATATTTGTTAAATACGTGTCAAACCATTCTGAATTAAGTATTGTGGTGCTGCAGAAATGTCCCGTCCTACAAATCATATCCTACAGGCTAAAAAAAAAATCTTTGTTTAGGACAGATCCTTAACTTATCTTGCAGCCCTAATATGTGCATACTCACACCAGGCCCAGTTGCTCACACTAGTCCCCACTTCCCCCGCTTGTCTGCACTCACACTGCAATAAAAAATATAGGGCCAGGGCATTTACGTCATCATATTGCAGGACTCATAGACTACCATTCGCCTTCATCGGTAAAGTAAGAACCTAACAAAGCCCACCTCTATCAAGCGGGCCAGGGCACGGATTAGCGGAGCGATCACACTAGTTAAACAAACTGGACTTGCTCCAGCACGGTTCAACTAGGCCACCGAAGTGATATTACCAATCATTTCTTGTGCCTGCCCACACAGATATTAAACCAATAAAATTTTAATTACTGACATTGCACATTCTGTATCAAAAATGTACAGTCCCTGAAGAACACTTTTGTAGGGCGCTGCTGAAAGAATTAATAAAACTGAAATGTTTTACTTTTGGTAATTACAGGCTTGACCATATAAACACACAGTAGAATTGAATTGAATTGAATAAGTTAAACAAACACTTTGTTTTATTGAATTTATTAATTTCTTATCAAAAGTAAAATTGGAATCAAATTCAGACACACACACACAAACACACACACACACAAACACACACCTCAGTGGAGTACTGAATGCCTTTGATCATTCCACTTGATCACAGCTTGAAGATGTCAGCTGTGTTTGAGATAGGGAGAATTTGTCATTTGCTGCTGCCAACTTTCTCTCTGTCATCCAATTTTACTGCCTTGATTTACAGCCGAAGCTGACAATTTGAGTGTGAATAAGGGAGTCTCACAGACACATAACTCCATATCTAACACCTTCTCAAAAACAATAAACTGCTGAAGTTATTTTGTTCTTGTCTCACCCTCCACTCTTAACAACATGTTAATAAGGATCTATTTCTGATCTTTTGGATTATTCACTGAATTTCTGCTTTCGACCCAAAACAAAAAGAATGAAGTTCTAAAGCAGGGTTAGATGTTCAAGGTTGCACCACAGTTTCAATATAGAGACTTGACTATGTAAAACTGCGGAAAGTAGAGCATTTCTTTTACTCCATTAGAGAAAGGACAAGCATAATTATGAAAATGAGATAAGGGAGAATCAAAATGACCTAGTGGAAAAAAAGAGAAAAAGTCCTCCAGTGCAGAACTTGGTTTGATTGATTCGGAGCAGATGAGCCTAGGGCTCCACTGTTGGCAGCCCAGGGTTCATGCTGTAATGATAGCTTTATAATTAAGATTAAATACCACGGAGCACAGACAAGACACTCAAGTGGTGTTGCAGGCTTCTCCAATGACACTGGGAATAATTGGAGAAAAGTATCTACAATCCCTACCTCCCAAAAGAGTAGGAGAATGGGTATCACTATATGCAAACACTAGATGAGACTGACAATTGAAATGAGATTGAAACTTCAAGATTGCTCAATTCTTTTAGAATGCGTGATAACTCACAATCTGTGTCATTTGCAGTTCTGAAAAAGAAAGCTTGATTTATGTATTACTATAGTGTATAATTTAAAAAAATGTAAGCAAAAGGCATGTGTTAAACAGCAGGTTATATGTGATTATGATGATTCACTCTTTACAAGGGGCAGATTGGAGAGCCATCTGGGCAGCAGTTATAACTGAGACAGACTGACTTCTGTTGCTAATGAGTTGGACAGCATGAAAAGAACAACCACATTCAAACAACTGTCTTTTTTATATTTGAGATGGTGAGACTTTTTGTTCAACATTTTAAGCATTCTACAAGGATATCATGTGAGTAAGTCAGAGTACGAAAATCTCGCCTCATAGACATCCTTTGTTAAGTAACATTTTCGTCTGCTTTTCAGTGTTTCAGAGCCGCTTGTCAAGGTTCATGTTCAAAGTAGCCATCATTTCTCACCTTCGCTGACATCTCCTATCTGATGAGGGTGAAGTCGAGTCGCTTAGATGACTAATAATCATATCAAAGGTGCCATGTCATCTAGCAGATTTAAATAAGAGGGTTTGGGGTAGCATTTGCATGCATCTGTATGCCTGGGCTAAGAGGCTAATGTCATAAAGCACGGCGCAGACATGATTTAATGTAATCTGTCATGTCATATGCTAATCTTCAGTCCTCTCGGTAACATACAGCATGTTAGCACGGGGAGATTTCAAGGAGCACTACAGTAAGAGGTGTAGTACTGAACAGATTAACTACAGTATGTGTTTGTGCTGAACCTTTCATTGAGTTGATACAGTCAGTAAGTCTGTATAAGTTATTGTATTTTGTATTGCTGTAAAAATGGATAGATTTGAGACTGAGTAAAGTAATCTGCCAGTACTACTTGAATTTGTAGGGCCTTACCAACAAGAAGCTCACTAGGCCCTGTTCTGACCTGGTTTAAATATCCTTCCTGACTGATCTGATCACAAGAAATAAGATATAGGAAAGCTGTACAGCAAACCGAGCTAATCAGCTAACGGCAGCCATCTACAGTTATTAACAGTCAACTGTTACTTTAGCAACAAATAAAGTTATCTGTCCAAAACGCCATGAATCACTGTCGTCAAACTGGCCTTATCTTCTCCGGGAACCATCACCTTATCGTGGTAGAGAGGTTTGTGTGTCCCTCTGAACCTGAGGGCTGTAGGAGCTTTGTGCTCTTGGTAGGGTCTCCTGTGGCAAAGTGGGGCCAGACAAAGAAAGGTTCAAAAACCCTATGATTCAACAAGGAAGAGGTAGAGTTACCCTGCCTGGAGGAAGCCCGGGGCCCCCGTCTGGAGCCCGACCCAGATGGAGGGCTCGTCAGCGAGCGCCTGGTGGCCAGGATTGCCACAGAGCCTGGTCGGGCACAGCCCAAAGAAGCAACATGGCACCTCCCTCTCCATCCCAATGGCCCACCACCTGTGAAAGGAACTGCTGGGGTCGGTGCACTGCCACACGGGTGGCAGTAAAGATCACGGGCCTTGACAAATCAGACCCGGGAGGGTATAGCAGGGCATATGCACCAAACAAAAGCTCTGAGTATTTGGCTTTATTGGAGACCTTAAATGGAGTCCTGTTGATTGAAAAGCTACTTTGTAAAACTCCTCCTAGACCGTGCGACTGGCACAAAACTTGACACATAGCATTTCCAGAACGACTTGACAAAAAGTTATGGAAATATTTTTATAGGATTAAAAATTGCACATATTACGCACAAATTTGTGTAGCTAACTATGAAATCATCGTTACCATATCTCAACCAAAATAAATGCTATGAATGTGATTCTTGTTTGACATGACCCTCTGAGGGTGCCCCATACATTTTAATAAAATTTGGCAACTAGGGGGTGCTACAAAAGTTTATATCTCATGTACAGCTCATCATATTTTTATAAAATTTGATGGATACCATCAAGGGCCATTCCTGAAGCCACCCCTACAGTGGGGTACTGATTGGTCAAAGTGGGCGTGGCTTATGGAACCCACGTTTAGATTCACCACATACATGTAAACAACTTTACATTTATAGGGTAGATGTATAATGGGTCATGGACCTAACGTACCAAAATGTACATATGTAGACCACTAGTTGGCACTACAATGACGTCAAACTTGTTTTTGTCATGTTTCATGTTTTCTATTTGCTGTTTTATTTTGAAAGTTCTCTGTTCTCCCTTGTGTTGTCTTGTTTTACTTCCTATTGGAGATTTTACTGCCTGTGGGATTACCTGTCCCCGCCCTAATGTGTTGCACCTGTGTCTCATTGTTTCCCCTGTCTTGTGTATTTAAGTTCAGTTTTCACCTTACCCCAGTGCGAGATGCTTCGCTTTAGTTGTTATTGCTTTTCTTTGATTGTTTTTTGCCATGTGTGTTCCCATGGTCCTATTGAAGGCCCAGGGTCCAGGACCATGGTTCACCACTGGTCAATACCAACCTCTTATGGCAGTTTAATGTAATGTTAATACATATAGCTTAATAGTTTAATGGGCTGCCATGATATATTTATGACAAGGTGTTATAGGACTTTTATTGGAAAGACTATACTATAAAGTATAGTAAATTAAACATGTTATCCACTGTTTTACAGCCGCTCCTTTGACCACTCATTCAGGCTCACTGCCATCTAAATAGCAACAGTAGACATTGCAACGTGAGAACACAATGACTTATTTGTGAATTTGGGTAGGTTTTATGAAGCTACTGTGTACCGGAAGTCCCGACAGGGTCACCTTTTTCAGGCAATTTGTGTTGCCAGGTGGGACTACGTCTAGTTGTCTATACAGGTTTCTTTATTAAACCAAAATACAATGACAAATCAATGGCAGAGGATCTTGTTGGTGGCAAACTGAAAACTCCTTCTCATAGCATGAGCTACACAAATGTTTGGATTATTCAAGGCATTTCTTGGTGACATGTAGTTGAACCAAAAACAGTGTGCCATAAACTTGATTACCTATGTTATGAACCTCTCTGAAAAAATTGACAATGCATTATGATGGTTAGAGCTCATAATCTTTGTACATTATATAACGGTCAAATTTTATGTAATTTGATGGAAGTGAAATGAGTTTTAATGTAAAATGACACACATATATCCTTTTTGGTTCTGTTTGAACACACACATGGTATGATTGTTTCTGAAGATGGATCATGTATATGGCTTTTCTCTTGTGTGGTGTTCAGAATTCAGTGGCAATTTCTATTCTTGCTAAATGGTGTACATATGAGCCAATGAATCATAAACTGATACATCACTGGTGCATTTGCCCATTCTTCAGTTTTGCTTGATGTGACCTTTTCTTGATGGGGGTAACGTTCTCTTTTCATATAAAGTGCAATTTCTACCGACTTGTATCATTGGCTCGCAGTGTGCATGGTGGGAGGAAAGAGCTAAATTTGGTCACAAGTGGCACTGCTGCCAAAATACCAAAGAATGAAAAATAAATTCATTGGAGGAAAATGTCAGGTACGAAGCTGTGAGAGGGACTTTGGAGGTCTGACAAGACACAATTACAGACTGGCCCCCCACTGAGGACTGGGATGTGGTATTTCCATGTAGTTCATGTAGTCTCTCAAGTAAGCCCATAGCAGCGTGGCACACCCTCTTTGATCTGTGTGGAGGGGGCGTCTGGTGCATCCCTCTTTTGCTACTGTGGGAATGAATGTCAGGACAAAGTTAGCAAAGGGCCAGCCTCTCCCAAACACACTCCCGATGCACACTTCAATTCAATTCAATTCAATTTTATTTATAGTATCAATTCATAACAAGAGTTATCTCAAGACACTTTACAGATAGAGTAGGTTTAGACCAGATAGAGTAGGTCTAGACTACACTCCAGAACAAGCATTAAAATGTGTAAACCTGCATAACAGTGAGCCTTCTGTCTTTTGATGATGATCTCTGTAATGGAGGACAGACAGTGAATGACTGTAAAATGGTTACATCTACACATTGTGCTTTAATATGATTGGCTGTAAAACTAGTAGTAGGTAGTACAAACTCAAATACCATATTTCCTTCAGTCTCCTCAAAATTATACCAGATTTTCTTCCTGTATATCCAGATGCAGTTTGTTCTCTCATCTAATAATCTTTGCAATTATTTATACCACGAAGACAGCCTGATGCATTGCCTGTGGTAATTAAAATGATTAAGTGAGAAGTGCAAAATGGTAATTCATCCTTGCATGACAGAGTTAAGTAAACCTGGTTATAAAACCTGCCTAATTAGCTGCTGTAAAATAGAGCAGGATGGTAAACCAGTGAACAGGTAGTTACAGAGAATGAGGTATTTCATTTTTTGCTAGATGGTCATCTTGTTTATTTTTCACCCTCACAGAACTAAACGTCTTCTTATGTTACATTTGTTCAATATAACCTTTAACATTGTCACAGACAGGTAATCTATTTTTATATACTTCTGGCACAGTAGATATATGAATAATAGCAAATAATGTCCATAAAGATTTAAAAAAAATTTAAGTAACTCACTACCTGTATGTGGAATTTAATAACTACTGAATACTTAATTCTGAAATATAAATGGCATTAAATTTACAGCACTTTAATATTTTAAAAACATCTAAATTAATTAATGCCGTTCCTCTACTTGTTATGTTCAATAGTCTATAAGGTTTACAAATTCAAGAACTCCATTATAAAAGAAACTATATTATAATTATGGAAATACAATCAGCAGCAATCAAGCTTGAATGGAATCAATGAGATCTTTGGCCTAACAGATTACATTCTGTCAGTTGTAAATGGCCTGCCTTTCTAAAACCAAAAATACATGAGCAACAGTGTAAGGAATGGATAAAGGTTTTTCTGCTCTTAAAGACACAGTGAAATAAAAAATAAATTTCCTTGTTCTAATCCTGTGTTCCTGTGTTTATTTTCCATTTATCTCTTATTACATGCTAAATATTTGTCAAAAACAATATACCAAATAATAATTTTTATAATACAAAAATAAAATCAAAATATTTGTAATTATTTATCTTCTGTTTCAATTTGCCAGGCGTCTCTTCAGTTAAGGTTAGCCTTTCCTATCCTGTCCTGTCTTTGATACAGTATGAAGTTTCATTGTAATGCCAACAAACAACATGCCACAGCCAATGAACAGCCCACAGAGACATGTACAATAACCTTTCCCAACATTGCCCATCTCAGCATGAGTCTGTCACATGCTCAATAGCATTGCATGTGACACTACACTCTGGGGCAAATTTCTCCCAAATATGATTTGAGATGATTGAAAGCTTTTTGATTTAAAAGTGTATTCTCTTAAGCTAAGTGCTCTCAGAGACCATCAAGTAAATTTAATTGCCTCACTTAGAGAAAAAAAAAAATCTGATCTGATATCGTTTGGGTTTTCTGACCCAAACGATATCAGATCTTAACATCTCAATAGAAACACATGGAATTGGATGGTCAACTGGGCGCCTAATGTCATTGGGAAATGCAATTTTCTGATGGCATTTCCTAAGTCTGTCTCACCGAAAGAACAAGATTGATCAAAATCTTAATGAGTCATTTTCAGAAGTGGACTTTGGCTTTGGCTTTATGGTAGATTATGGAGCCAAACAACCATGTATGTTGACCTTATAAATGGAAAGTTCCTCTCTTTGAAAAACAGTCGGCCTGACGTGACTGTGTGCACTTGTACAAAGGCTTATAGAGTGGAAACAAACAACATAAATTGTGCACAATACACACATAGTGTACACATAAACACACTGATATCCAAACTAATAGCACCCCCTTCTCGAAATCATATTTTGTGTCCACCCAAGAGTGCTGATTTCCATTGGATCAGAATACTGTCACTTTGCTGTCTGTTCTGCAGGTCGCTGCCGTTCCATTTGGGAAATGGATACATCCTTTAAACACACATTGTATGGCAACTGTGTACTTTGTTGAAATTGTGAGGCCAGTTTTATAAGTAAAAACATATTTAAATCCCTGAAGCTGCTGTTGCTGTAAGAAATAAACTGCGTATTGCACTTCTATTCTGTTCTGTTTCCTATTATCTGAAAACTGTGTACAGCAAGGTTTTCTTTGTTGAAGTTAGAGGCAAGTTTATTGCAAATGTATTGCACTTTATTTTATGCGGTTCTGTGAAAAAAAATCTTTGCAGCCCTTGTCACATAACCAATTAATGTTTTTATGATGACTATCCAAATGTTTGCCTTAAGAGCCCATGCAAAATGTGTATTGTATTTGAATACACAATTTGTTGAAAATAAAATAAAATGATGATGAATGTAATGTGTTTCATTTAGCTAAAAGAGACTATGCTGATCTATCCTATCCAATTTATCCAACTGATTATTGTTCCCCCCACCCCCCACCCCCTCGTGCCACCCCAGTAAAAGAAATCCTGGAACTACACCTGCCACCATATCTGAACGGAGAACACAAATTTTCCTCATGCAACTCAGCATGGTGTGAAGTCCAGACTGGCCAACAGCCTGCTGCTGGACAGTCATGGTCATAAGTAATGCCAAGCTGAGGTGGATCCCCAACCTCTTCAAACAAGATGAAGATATCGTCAGAGTTGAGAGTCCAACACATTGCTGAAATAAACCAGACAGTCCATTAAAAAAATCTGTGAGGAACATAAAAGATTCTAGTATAAACAGGGAAAATAAATGTTCAAGCAGACGAGTATTATTATGCTGAAAATGGGGCAAGGGCACATCTCTTTCCATCAGGCCATACAGCAAAGAATGTAGTTCATTCCAACAAACCACTCAACACTCTCAGTGCTGTTACATTATATTCAACCTGGCTTAGCTCCAGAAAACAGGGACTAATATCAGTATGGCAATGTAAGCTAATGCTGTCATCAAAGACGTGCTCATTACAAAGTCTCTGTCACATTTATTGTTGATCATATTCATTTACGTTGTGCATGTCTCTATGCTTTTAAGATTAGCTGATGGTGAAAAGGTAAATTGTGCTAAATGCTTGCCCCTCTGCTTGTTCCACTGCCTTTAATGTGCACTATGAAATAGATTTAATGAACTATAAAAAGCTGTAGTCTACCTTTATACACACATTTTATGTATTTTCCATTTTCCCTTACATAATCGTCCTACCATGACGACCATGAAATGTCAAGGCACTGTGGTTCAGACCCCTCGTTCACACTGGTTTCTTGGTTTCTTTTCACTGGTTTGTTGAGTCTAAATTAAGGTAACAGCTAAACTATTGTGTATTGGCACAAATCTGCATGCACTGCAGACGCCACCCTTGTCAACATACTGTATAATTCAGCAAGTGTTGCCTCATTGTTAGCCCACAACAACAACACTTTAAAATCTCTCCTGTATGGACTCTACAAACACTGCCAGAAAATACTACATACTGCACATTGTGATCCCTATTCATGCAACCCAACAGTAATCACACTGGGCTGCATAATATCTGTATTTAAGCCATTTGATTTTATTTCTAACATACCAGGTCTGTGACCCTTATTACCTAATAGCTCCTAGCCACACCCTTATTCTTAGTCTAAGTCCATGTTTTTGTTCAGTATTAAAGTTTTAGTGCAAAACATTTTGATATTAATGAACGTCCATTACATTCAAGCCATTGCCAAATGAGTTGCTACAAAGCTAATTCTCTCTTTATTTGTCAGCATGGATATGTTCAGAAGATTGTGTTGTCCGTTGACTTACCCGTGCAGAAACTCGAGTTAAGATAATAATGTTTTTTTTAATCTTCTGTGTCCTCCTTGGCTACTAGCAACTGTGTGGAGCAGGGGCGGTACACGGTCCTGGAAGTCTCGTATCATGTGGACGTGCCGACAGTTTTGTTGTAATTGCTTCCAATTCCTGATGGGGGCGGCAGAAACTACGCACTATAGCTTTAACAAAGCATTATAAATCTAAAGTCATTATTTGCCAGATTTACATTCTTGAAACATAGGCCCCGGTAACATTAAATGTCCCAACACTACAACCTCCCTGCATCCCATAAAATCAAGGGCAGGATTCATGCAACAGCAGACCTCTCAGTTTTTCAGCTTTATCAACATCCTGTTTTGTGAATTAGCCAAGTTTTAAAATCAAACAGTTATCTGGAAACCATGCTGAGTCTGTATGCATGGCCATGGTTTCTTAGAGAGAGAAACTAAACTTTGTGCCGTTTTGATATTTAAAAAGTGTCCTAGCCCCATAAGTTCTATCTAGTAAGCAGTGGAATACTAACCAACAGCTAACATTAGAAGACATTTGCAAGATCCCTCAGTTATACTTCCTATGAATTTGAATCACAGCTCAAGTGCCTGCAGAGCAGCAGCTTTGTTCTTAGTTAGTCCATGAAATTCTAATGTTAGCTAACATTAGCTAACCAGCCAAACGGAGACTGAAAGCTGTCAACAGGATCATTCAGGATCAGTGATTCCATTTTTTGCTTGTATGCATGTATTTGTAGCAGAAGGTATGTTTGCAAAGAACTAAAATAGTTAAAACACCCAGTTTATTTCACCCCTAGTCGTAGTTGTATAAAAGCAAACAACCCAAAAAATAAAACAAGCCTCAACACAGATAATTCCAGGAGCACTATATGTACGTGTATTTCATATAATTAGTAGTGTTAAAGTGATAATTTATTTATTTTTGCCAGAAACAAAATGATCTAGGTTTAAATTGTGTGTCTAACATTGTCATTGCCATATGTGTATGTATGTAAACCACACAGACAGGCCTGATCCTGACAGGGGATTGGATCAAGTACTCATTCAGATGTGACTTTCTCCATAGCAACACATTCTCACTCCCAATGCGTGGCACCTAACCAAGCATCTCACGGATGCTTGGTTAGGTGCCTTTGGCGTCGCTATTGACGCTAAAAGTCTCCTTTAGCTTCATACCTAAACACGCTTTATCCAAACGCGCTTGATCGGAACTGTTGGCATCACTTAGGACGCATTTAGATTGAGGAAAAGATCATCGGTGGGCTTATAAAAGGTACGTTCCCATTACATTCAGGACAAGAACGGGACAATTGGGTTTAGGAAACCCCTGGTCTATGGGGAGAAAGTCCTGTGTTGCTTGACCCATCCACTACCCAACGCGGAATTTAATACTACGTCATCTTAAAACACCGCAGAGCTGCTGCTCGGTCCGGCGCGCTCTACACACACACTGAAGGAGGCTTTTTGCATTGTATCTGACACTGACAGCCACTAAAACTGAAATATCTACAACTAAATGTATCATGCACTGGTTTTGAGGACTGTTTGGCTGTTTTGCTACAATCATGGATAAAATTTAGAAATATTTAGAATTCTTTTTTTTTTTTAACAATATACTGATCAGTGCATTATGATGTTTACAGACATCTCTGTAGATGAAGATTAGCAGGAAAGTGCAATCTAGTCAAGCTGATCACAGACTGTCCTCGAGGCTTTGAAACAAGATCCATTTAGATTGTATGTCAGAGCAAAGGAATATGGCTTATAATATCTACCACAGCTTTGTAGATTATGATCAAATGAAGAGGTCTTAAGAAAGTAGACTGAACCCCAATGATGATTAGGATCCAATTATAGGGTGAGAAAAAACACTCTAATTAACTTACTAGGATGGTGCATTTCAGACTCAATCCAACTTACCGTTATTTTGTAATTACATTTGATTCTGACAAGAAATGCTGTTTGCATGACAATCACTTTTTATTGATGATTTTAGTGTTTTTGTTTTCATACATACTTTTGGACTTTGTTAATTTATTTGACTTTATTTATTTTCCACAGTATTGCTGAACTGTGTTGATTCCTTGTCAGTCAGTTGGTAAAATATGTAAAACTGCAGCACCATTTCCAAAATGTAATACTTTTTTTTACCTTTCCACATATAAGGGGCAGAGCCAGTTATGACTTTTGCTATGGTCTGGAATTATCATTAAAAAAAGCTAAATGTCAATGAAAAAGCCTTTGTAAAAAAAGACATTTAGAAATAAAAACTGGACATGAGCTGAGTTTTAAAAATGTAAGTGTAAGTTAACATTTTCTTATTTATATTACATTTGTGTCTATTAAGTCATATTTAGTCAATATTTAATTTATGCTTTTCTTTTTTTTTAATTGACCACTTTAGGTGTCCATATACGGTACATATGGTAACACCTTTAAACAACAGCAAAAGAGAGGCCAAGGCCCTCCTTCCGATGGACCACCATGGGACCTGATTTTGGAATGTACCGTAGAGATGTTGTTTCAATTATGACGTGAATTTAAAAGAAAATTTTGCAATTTAAGAAAATTTCAGTTTTGTTTGTCGTGAAACTGTTAAAGTAGAACACTGTGAAAAAATACTTAATAAGAAAGACTAGTCCCCCCAAAGTCCCTAAGTGACGTCTTGTTGAAGCTACAACGTCTGTGTGTTTCTTACAGGGATGTAACGTTACTCAGACGAGCAGCACATCTTGCTTGTTCTTTGCCTCCCGGCTGATAAAAAGAGGCTGGATAAAATCAGGGAAGATAACGTTACATGTGTTACGCTAGCTAGTGAGCAAGCTGAGCACCAAGCAAGGTGACATATATTGTGCGAGACGAGATATGTAGTTCACTGACCGGTTTCACACAAAACTAAGTGGTGCAACAAAATACTGTGACTTTCTTCATTTGCAAAATTATCTTTTAAATTGACAAAAATCAAATGTGTAATTAATGGCTCTATACAAACGGGATAAAAAAATAATTTTGTCACTCCCCATTCACTACCGTACATATTTCTTTCCGAAATGAGGTCCACTGGAAGGGGAGGGATTTTGCCTCTCTATAGACCTTTTCAATGGAAACCCTTGTGAACTTCCTGTCAGTTAATGTCATTCACATACACTGCAACAGGAAATCAACCTGGGGCCATTTGGAATGTTAGAGTTCACAAGTGTGACATGGTCTATATATAGATATACAGTATCTGTCACTAGCCTCATGCTAGTTATGTTTTCTCACTTATTTGGTAGCATCCAACTATCTAGCCAATTGAAATGTAATCAAATGAATTACAGAACTTTAGAATACTTGCTTTGTCTCTGTAGACTGCTACAAACTGACAGCCTCATCAACATTCTCAATATCTTACTGAAGAGCACCATTCCAACCGTCCAAATGCGACAGTTTAAGAATTACTTCACAATATAATGTACGTGAATGGAAAATGAAAATGTGTATTATCCATTCAAAAAATTGCTCCCATTAAAAGAGAAATGTACAGATGGCATGAGTAAAATATCTCTGAAAAGCAGTGCAAGATGACCCACAGCAAAATCACAAAAAAGATTCTACATGGATAATATCAAATCAAGGTGGAAGAAATAGGACTGAGTGAACACCATCATGTTCCTTTAGAGTCATCCCAGGACTGTAAGGCCTACTACGGCGTTTGTTTGCCATGTAGTAATGAACTAATTTGATTCACTAAAACCGTGCTGCCGTCACACTGTGACAGCGGAACTCACAGCTGCCTGGGAAATAAGATCAACTATTAGCAGCTGAAACAGAGCTATCGGTTCCATCTCACTTGAATCAGGAACTTGTTTGCCTCTGCACAACCTTCAGGAAATGCACACGGTCTCGGCTGGTACCACGAAATGACGCCCAGACATCGAGCACAATTAAGCCCTGCGTGGCATGGGCAACCATTATGTATGAAATCAAATTACCTTCATTAACCTGCCAAGTTGGCTGAAGGCGTCACTACCCACTGGTTCTTTCCCCCCTTGCGGAGGAAGATGAATGACAAACCAAAAGAGGTGTAGCATGCTGATATCCCTGTGGAGTTCTAATACAACATCCCATTCCAAAATTTTCTAATGCATTCATACTCATGGAAACCATTTCTGCGGCCTCCACCACGTATGTTTTAATGTCGCAAAATGAAATGCATGGCTTGAAAACAATATTGCACGGTATTAGATAATTAGCTCTCTTGCCTTGACAAATGGGCCAATACCTATGTGCATACATGCTTTTGAGCACCGCATATTTTGCTTTCATGAATAGGCATTGTGCCGCATCCCCCTGTTGTAATACATATATTTATTGCCATAACTCTTAATGCCTGAACAATGGTGGCACGCAATTACACCATACCAACAAACAAGGTAGAATGAATAAAGATATGGGATCATGGCTACATCGCAGTCTTGGAACTATGAGAAGGCATTTGTCTTCCTATGTTTTGAAAAACTGCACTCACTTTTACCACTGACCTTCTTTTCCACCATGGAGGATGTCAAACTGTATTGAATCTGCACTCTTAAAGGAAAAAAATCTTCCCCACAAATGGTTATTTCTCATAGGAAAACACAGATCAAGTTAACAACAAAATGCAATCCTGTCTGGTTGCACGCATAATCATCTGGCCTTATATAAAACTGCTGGCAGAGGCACCAGGGGGAACTGATATTTGTGGTAACTGGCTATCAGAGCCAGCATCAGAGGTAAGTGATTCTATTTAGATAGATAATAAATATGCGGTCATGGGGAACCTATATCCAAAACCCACATAATGACTTTCTGCTGTGGCTGGAGAAGGAGGTTGCCGATCAGTCATTACAATATTTACAACAATTTGCTCCCCTTCGTCCTTCTCAGTGCTAATTCTATTTCCTTTTCATTACAAACACCATATTTTTAATGAGGGAGGCCTTTTCCAGTCTAAATGTCTCCTCAATTGTTATATTTATCAATCACACAGAGGCTTTTAGGCTGCAGGCACACGGTATCACATGGGCCAAATCAGTCTTGAATTCCACTTAGCCGATGCACTGACTGATTGGGGAATTAGCTTGAATGCTATTTTGAGTGATGGTCATGAATCAGTTCTGAGACAACTACTGAACAAAAGCATTAAATGTCCTAAAACTTAAAGTCTGTGCTATAAATACAGTATATGTCTTTTTCAATTGAAGAGGTCACAATGTTAAGTTAAAGACTCATGTTAAATCTGGAATTCCATGCTTTTTCAAATTACCTCAAACATTGTGGACCCTTAATAACTAATGCATTATGTATGAAAGCCGATGATGCTTTGTCTCAATTGATTTATTGCTCCTAACTAATTTTATGCTTGTGCCACCTGGAGCAGGGCGATGTATCAATAGAATATAATGTCTTCAAATGAGAGTAGCTATTATCAGAGATTTTGACTGTGGTAATATTGTGATGTAGCCGAAATGTTTTCTTTTCTTGGTGCTAAAGGCCGCATTCCAATCAATGGAACATTTTTCCTTATTAGAGTCTTTTAGCTGAGTGAAATGAAACATGAATCCCTATACCTGCTTGGTCATTATAGTCGCGTTCCTAATGATAATTCAAGCAACTTCTGAAAGCACCAATCCACTCCCTAAATATCAACCCATTTGATCCATTGTGAATAAACACTCACCTATAGGATTATTAGGAACACCATACTAATACTGTGTTTGACCCCCTTTTGCCTTCAGAACTGCCTTAATGCTACGTGGCATTGATTCAACAAGGTGCTGAAAGCATTCTTTAGAAATGTTGGTCCATATTGATAGGATAGCATCTTGCAGTTGATGGAGATTTGTGGGATGCACATCCAGGGCACAAAGCTCCCGTTCCACCACATCCCAAAGATGCTCTATTGGGTTGAGATCTGGTAACTGTGGGGGCCATTTTAGTACAGTGAACTCATTGTCTTGTTCAAGAAACCAATTTGAAATGATTTTGAGCTTTGGTGCATTATCCTGCTGGAAGTAGCCATCAGAGGATGGGTACATGGTGGCCATAAAGGGATGGACATGGTCAGAAACAATGCTCAGGTAGGCCGTGGCATTTAAACGATGCCCAATTGGCACTAAGGGGCCTAAAGTGTGCCAAGAAAACATCCCCCACACCATTACACCACCACCACCAGCCTGCACAGTGGTAACAAGGCATGATGGATCCATGTTCTCATTCTGTTTACGCCAAATTCTGACTCTTCCATCTGAATGTCTCAACAGAAATCGAGACTCATCAGACCAGGCAACATTTTTCCAGTCTTCAACTGTCCAATTTTGGTGAGCTCTTGCAAATTGTAGCCTCTTTTTCCTATTTGTAGTGGAGATGAGTGTTACCCGGTGGAGTCTTCTGCTGTTGTAGCCCATCCGCCTCAAGGTGGTGCGTGTAGTGGCTTCACAAATGCTTTGCTGCATACCTCGGTTGTAACGAGTGGTTATTTCAGTCAAAGTTGCTCTTCTATCAGCTTGAATCAGTCGGCCCATTCTCCTCTGACCTCTAGCATCAACAAGGCATTTTCGCCCACAGGACTGCCGCATACTGGATGTTTTGGTGGGGTCAAAGATCCAGCTGTTCCACTTAGCGCTCCCTCTAGAGGCCTGGAGAACTTCCGTTGTGGTATCTGGTGTAGCGTTTTTTGTTGTTGTTTTTTTGCATTTGTTTTCGTGGTTTGTGTGCTTTTCTTTTTGCATTGTTTTTTATTTGCAGCAGCTTTTTTCTTAATTTGCTTGTGTTTTGTCTATTTGCATGTGTTTTCTGAAGTTGCAGGGCGTTTGCCCCTGTCGGCCAGCGTAGTCCTGCGTGTCAATCAGTACGTCCCGACCACAGACTGTATATATATTAACGGTCTATGGTCCCGACCCAGAGCGTCAAAAGTGAATTCAAGAGTTCCGGACGCCAAAGGAGACTTTTACCGTGAATAATAAACCCCAAAGGACACTTAGAGTCCCGGACGCCAAAGGAGACTTTTACCGTGAATAACGAGCGCCAAAGGCAGATGACCAAGTGTCTGGATTTTACTCAAAGGGAGAGTGACAATGTGTTGTATGCAGTCAATATTCTACAGTGTTGTTACATTGAGGTTAAATTTGTTTTCTATGCATTTGTGCCGACATAAAACATCATCTGTTGTTTAAAATGAGCTTGTGTGTGTGAGCAGGTGTTTGCGTGTTACAAAATATTGAATACAATACCTTTACCATCTCCTCACGTCTCATTTCACTTCTCAAATGGACATCTTCAGAATCATGGCAGACATGCATTACGGTAACTAAAGGAATCCTGGGTAGTATGTCATTGATTGACTCTAATAGGTTACGGTAAATCACTTTTTTTTCTTTTTCTCATCTCTTACTTTCATTTATTTAGTGGACCATAACTCTATTTGTGAATGAAAACCTTATTCAAAAGACAAGAAAAATTAGCTTGTGGGTGCTGGATTGTTGGGAAAAGGAGGAAAATGAGGTGTCTAACCCAAAGTGACATTTACAAATTACCTGTTAATTTCAACTGGGTTGAGGGATGATAGGACTGAATTACACTGACAGCAGGGTAACTGGGTAATGAAAGTAGAGTCTGTAGTGGCTAAATGAGTAACCTGTGTGTAGAGACAAAGTGTGTTTATTCCATGAGAGCTCCTGAAGTGCTATCAGCGTCTTATATGAACTGTAGTCTGTCCACACCCACCTGAGAGTCTTGTGCCACCCTACAATCTAGGGAGACTGGGGTTAGTTGTAACATTTTTGACAATTCTGTCTGCATCTTGGAGCTCTTCTGAGCCAGTGCATTGAAAATGTGATACAATCTAATTACATGTGCTTGCTGTTAAATGGTGTAATTGTTATTTCTTCAAACAAAAAATGCATGGTTCACTCTCTCACTCTCAAACACAAGGAGTAAGATGCTACAAATTACCCCATAGTCCGGGGTAGTTGTACTATACCCTGGGGTGAAATGTAACATTATGATACTGGCAGCCTATTCTCATGAACCATTTACACTCACCGGCCACTTTATTAGGTACACCTGTCCAACTGCTCGTTAACACTTAATTCCTAAGCAGCCAATCACATGGCGGCAACTCAGTGCATTTAGGCATGTAGACATGGTCAAGAGAATCTCCTGCAGTTCAAACCGAGCATCAGTATGGGGAAGAAAGGTGATTTGAGTGACTTTGAAGGTGGCATGATTGTTGGTGCCAGAAGGGCTGGTCTGAGTATTTCAGAAACTGCTAATCTACTGGGATTTTCACGCACAACCATCTCTAGGGTTTACAGAGAATGGTCCGAAAAAGAAAAAACATCCAGTGAGCGGCAGTTCTGTGGGCGGAAATGCCTTGTTGATGCCAGAGGTCAGAGGAGAATGGCCAGACTGGTTCGAGCTGATAGAAGGGCAACAGTGACTCAAATAACCACCCGTTACAACCAAGGTGGGCAGAAGAGCATCTCTGAACGCACAGTACGTCGAACTTTGAGGTAGATGGGCTACAGCAGCAGAAGACCACATCGGGTGCCACTCCTTTCAGCTAAGAACAGGAAACTGAGACTACAATTTGCACAAGCTCATCGAAATTGGACAATAGAAGATTGGAAAACGTTGCCTGGTCTGATGAGTCTCGATTTCTGCTGCGACAGTCGGATGGTAGGGTCAGAATTTGGCGTCTACAACATGAAAGCATGGATCCATCCTGCCTTGTATCAACGGTTCAGGCTGGTGGTGGTGGTGTCATGGTGTGGGGAATATTTTCTTGGCACTCTTTGGGCCCCTTGGTACCAATTGAGCATCGTTGCAACGCCACAGCCTACCTGAGTATTGTTGCTGACCATGTCCATCCCTTTATGACCATAATGTACCCAACTTCTGATGGCTACTTTCAGCAGGATAATGCGCCATGTCATAAAGCTGGAATCATCACAGACTGGTTTCTTGAACATGACAATGAGTTCACTGTACTCAAATGGCCTCCACAGTCACCAGATCTCAATCCAATAGAGCATCTTTGGGATGTGGTGGAACGGGAGATTCGCATCATGGATGTGCAGCCGACAAATCTGCGGCAACTGTGTGATGCCATCATGTCAATATGGACCAAACTCCCTGAGGAATGCTTCCAGCACCTTGTTGAATCTATGCCACGAAGAATTGAGGCAGTTCTGAAGGCAAAAGGGGGTCCAACCCGTTACTAGCATGGGGTACCTAATAAAGTGGCCGGTGAGTGTAGTCAAAAAGCTGCAAAAACTTAAGCCCTGTAATTCGTAAGAATTCCACATTTTTTTATGCTGTTTGCTGTATAAGAATGCGGCTGGCCACATAGGGAGGTGGTCGGGGCGGATGGGCAAGCATTAACACACAGGACTTTCAAGCCAGAGAGCGGAGTTTGCTTCCCAGGGGAAACTAAAGCCTTTCATTCAGGAAACGTGTGTTCTTTGCGAGTGTTTTTCCTAATCTTAAGTAGTCATTGTGGTGCCTAATCTTAACTTTTGTCGCGGCAAAATGCTCATATTTTGTGGACTAAATTTAACTGTAATCTCTGCTGAAACGAGCGGCAGTTCGCAGTGCTCTGTACCCGGCTAAAAGTATTTTCGGCAACACATCTACTAACTGCTGCTGATGCAACCGAGCTGTGACGGATGTCTGTAGAGTGCGTCGCTAGGCTCTAAACCACTAGAAACTCGGAGTCACAGGACTCGTAGCAAGAAGACGTCATGTGACCACCCACTGTCACTTGACCAGCTGGTGGTCTCTTAATTTTGTAGGATGTCAACCATATATTTCTGTACAATATCATACGGAGCCGATCATAAGAGTGCGTTGATGTTGGGGTGAAATGTAACATCATGAAATGACAATAACTTGACATAGAAACTTTTATTTTGTGTGTGTGTGTGTGTGTGTGTGTGTGTGTGTGTGTGTGTGTGTGTGTGTGTGTGTGTGTGTGTGTGTGTGTGTGTGTTAGAGGCACCCCTCGGTTTGTCTTTCTTTTCTTTCAAAACATAAATACATCAAAAATGTTTCTTGGGGTAGGTTGTAACATTTTGTAACCCAGACTGTTAATTTACTATTCATATAGACAAGCAATACAAAAAATGTAAGTATGTTGAGTTTAACTATAAAGCCGGCAATGCTGTCACTAAAATAAATTGGGTTAAAAAAACTACTTTCTTTCCTGAAAATTAGCTTTTTCTTTTTAAAATGTGCCTGTGTCTGTCACGGGGGGCTGCTTCTTCACATGTATTAAGGACTACACAGAGCAAGTGAATCAGGTGATTCAAAACTTGTTCCTGATTGGAGAAATTGGACGTGTTACAACTATCCCCGGTCTCCCTTTCTTTTGATCCAATTAAGTGGAGGCTGGATGATGAATAGTTACAATCAGCCTTGTTTTAGAGGCCTGTGCTCAGGAGGATACTAACCATGCAGAGAGAGTGCAGGGAGAACGTCCAGGTGTCAGAGCGCAAGGTGAAGTGGCGAGACTTGCAATGGTGTCACCTTGCATCCGTCCCTGCTAATGTCTGCCGGAAAAAAGTCCTCTCAGTGCTGAGACAACAAGACACAAAAACTGCTGTCCCTCCCAACACGCCCCAAGCAAACATTAGAGAAGAGAAAACAGTGCCAAGTGGAAATGGGTGACATTTGAATGGAATACCTCGATAATGGATGCAATCTCCCTGCAACCTCCATTTAGCTGGCAGAGCCGAAGCAGCACAAAATCAAGACAGGATCCCTCAGGTCAATAGAAACAGAGGGCGTTGGTTAATGATGCCTGGACTGCTCTGAAAGCATCCTGCTAGATGCAAGAAGGAAGATAAAAGCCCCTGTACCAGTATTAGCAGTGGTGGAAGAAATATTCAGATCTTTTACTTAAGTAAAAGTATTAATGCCACACTGTAAAAGTACTCTGTTACAAGTAAAAGTCCTGCATTGAAAATGGTGCTTAAGTAAATGTATGTACGTAAGTATCATGAGGAAATGTACTTAAAGTATTAAAAGTAAAAGTACAATGCAGAAAAATCATTTTAGAAACCGGAAATGATCAAATCAGTTTTGTCAATCAACTAAGTGTTCAATTGGCTAATTATCTCAGCTGGACTTGTAGGCTGGGTAGTAATTTATAAAAAAAACAAAAACATTGTATTTTATAAACTTTATAAATTTTGTGCGCAAAAATCCTAATTTGAAAGTAGTAACTAAAGCGATCAGATTAATGTGGTGGAGTAAAAAGTACAGAAAGATGAAGTAAACTACAAGTACTTCAGATTTGTTCTTAATTATAGCACTTGAGTCAATGTACTTCCACCACTGCCTATTAGCAGTAAAGAGAATATACAATTCCAAAAAGTTTTCCAACAGATTTTGAAAACAACCATAATCCTTCGTTTTGCGCCGTCATGTTTTGCAGCTTCTCTCATAGGTCAGTAGTTTCCTCCGCATGAGAGAGAAAGGAGGAAAGAGAGAGAAGGAAAAAGAGATAAGGTCAATTAGAAGTGTGCGCTGATTTGCCAGTGCGCGCTGATTTGCCTTAGAAAAGGTCACACAAGTCTTCACAGCAATGTTACTATTGTGGTATCCTGGCTGAAAACTCCTTAACAATCTCTGCTGTGGCTGTGCAGAGCACTAGACTCCACCCTGACCTCTTTAGAAAAGGCCGGCCCTAGCTTCTCCCTCACTCTCGTCTGACCGGAGAAAACTAATGAGTGTGAAGCTGTGGGTAAAACCTAATGGGGCTCAGTAGTTTTTGCTCCGGGCTGACTGCTGAAAATGAACATTTAACCACAGCTTGAGTAATTGAAAAAATGACAAGCAGTACATACAGGCCATCGCCCCACACAAACACACACACACACACACACACACACACACACACACACACAGGGGGCCAAATTATTCTGATTATTTGCCACCTCCAGATTAGAAGCGCCTCTCCACACTGTCACTTACAGCACCAACCAGTAGTAGCGTCAGAATGCACAGGAAGAAGCAGAGATGTGGAAGTAACATCAATTAAAATGAGACTGTTGGCTTCTAGTTATGCCCGATATGGAGTAAGTGCAGAAAGGCAAGGTCTTGATGCTACATAGACTTAACTATGTGGAAGCAGGCTGCACTGTAATAAGCTCTGTTTATGAGAAGGAACAGTCTCAGGAATAAAGCATCAACACATGGCTCTCTCTTTGGAGAAAGAAATCCCAAAATGTAATGTTACTGGGAGTTTTTTTTCTGAGCTTAACTTTGCTCACAGCTCCACCTGCTTGTCATTTATTGACACTGACACTTGTCTTTTGAAAGTCAAACTGGAATAATATACTTACGGTATATGAATGGTGTAACCTTTGATTCCAAATACATAAACCTTGTGCAGTATGTTAAGTACAGACGCAGAAGAAGAAAACTTTTAGCGTAAGATGACAGCTTTAAGTCTAGGTTTAGCTCTGATGAGCTAAACCTTGCTGAACTTTGCTATTCAACATAAGAATCAAACACTAAATCCAAGACTGTGGTAGCCATAGCAACATCAAACACACTGAACACAACTGGCAATTTTTACAATACAAATATGCAAACTACTATTAAATACTGTGTCCTAAGATCACCTGCATGAGTCATTGTTGCATCAAATTAGTAAATCCAGATGATGTGGCTTAAGAGTAATCGTGTGTGTTTTAAATTGTTGTGTTATTAGTTGGTTATTAGTTGTTGGACCACATGAACCCATGAGTTCCTCAGGAGGTAGTGGTGATTTAAGATATACAAAATGAGACTGATTAAAGCAAAATTATTATCTCAGACATTAACTAGATTAAACACAGCACTGAAACCATGATCCATCATAATAGTTGAGCATTATCTTTAATAGCCAATGGCTATCCCATTTATGAATGTTGTGCTTGATGGATGGTGGCAATTAACAAAACGTAATCTCCAAAGAGTTCTCAGAATTCTCCTCCTCCCACATTTAAACACAGGCCCATAGAACAGGTAATACCTTGTTGGGTGTGCCGTCCTTCAGTAGATTTAGCGTATCGTTTCAATGATGCAGTCATAAGTTAAAAAGGGAATAATGGTGCTTATAGAGTCATTGTTTGAAACATTATCTGAAAGAGATTTGATTGTTAAATTGAGATATCAGTCACCCTCTGGGGGCAATTATCAGCAGTTAAAGGGGCAGCCTCACATTTTACACCTTGCTGCAATGAAAGCAACATTTCACTTCTGTCACTTTTTCAATATGAAACAAACGATGCTTGTTCTTCTTCCTGCCAGAAGGAAACGTTGGCATGCAAGATGGCCTGTATGTGAGTCTCTCACTGACCTGGAGACACCGGACATCCAATCCTGATCTATACTCGTGATACAAAAACTAAATTAGGAGTAGTACTAATAGTTCATTCATGGTTCTGTAACATAGAAGGGCTCTTGGGCTGATTTTGGCCGCTGGAAAAAAGAAAAAAATGTGAGCCTGGTTTTTGCAGTTAAAAAGCAAATAATGTCCCCGTCTGAAAGTGGGCCGGTAAGGGACGGAATTGCCAGGGTCAAATTTTTGTCCCAGTCCGCCCCTGGTCTGTAACATATAGAAATGTTAATAACATTTTAGAAGTTCAGGGAGGTACACAGTTTATCTTGCATGACAGCTGAGTTCTCGTGATATTACAAGGCAGGCTCACATATGTTCAAGTAGGCTTCAAGTGATGCATGTGTGTCTGGACCAGAATCAATCAGCCAATCAGTGTCCAGTGAGAAGCTACAGGCAGCTATGGGCTTGGTTTAGGTGTGTGTGTGTGTGTATGTGTGTGTGTGTGTGTGTGTGTAATACGTTTAAAGCATTTAAACAAACTTTTGTGTTGAGTGTCACAAACTGGGCCCACAGCCATGACAAAAAGGGAGATGCACACAACAAAGCCAATTAACAAATGATGTTATTTTAAAGCCAACAGTGGGATGTGTAATCAATGAACTCAGTAAGATGAGTGGGTGCAGGAGTTTAAGAATGTATGTGTAGTGTTGTATGGTGCAGCAAAACAAACCAAACAGCAACCAAGGCCAGGATGATGGTGTGTCAGCCACGAGTAGGATTGGACATCTAGAATCGATTCCTATTTGGAATCGTTCCTTTAATGGAATCGGTTGGAGGATTTGGTTTCAAATCTGATCATCGTTTCAAAATTTAACATGCATGAGTTCTGGTTTCCATAGCGGCAGGATCTTGATGTGTTGCAGCCACGGAGTACACTAAATAGCCCGGTAAGACTACAAACGACCGTTGAATCAAAATAAAACTTTCCTCTTATTTGTGAAATAAGAATGTGACCCGCTTCAACTTCACCCCTCAAAGGATTGGAATCGAGAAACGATAAGAACCAGAATCAAAAGGAAGAATCAGAATTGGCATCAGAATTGTTTAAATCCAAAATCCAAACTTTGCCCAACCCTAGTGAGGAGAGACCACAACTTGCTACCTCAGAATGATAAGGTTCTGTCTGCGTTCAGATCAGTTTTGAGATATTGAGGTTTAAAGTTTTAGCATTGCAAATAGCAAAACTGACAAATGAAGCACATTTCTTAATAGCACCAGAGTTGCATACACCATAAATGTATTCTACATCTGAGGTGCCAACATTCTACATGAATTGTAAATTAGGGTTTTTGAAACAGGTCAATTATAGATAGAACCATAGTGTCTTTTTATTGGTTAATATGTTAAATCTTGATGCATTCATGCACATACTGCTATAACAATATTTTAGTGTATAGTGTGCTAATGTTTATTTGCTATCCTACATGTAATTTAGCCATCATTTTGAGGCAAGCTCTAGCAAAACTACTGTTTTGGGTGGTGATGGCGCAGTGGGTGGGAGATCTAGGTTCAGTTCCCACTGCAATACATCAACCAATGTGTCCCAGGCAAGACACTTAACCCATAGTTGCTCCAGAGGCGTGCGACCTCTGACATACAGCAATTGTAAATTGTTTTGGATAAAAGCGTCAGCTAAATGACATGTAATCTAAGGTAATGTGTGCCTGGAGCAAATAACCTCCAGGCACACTCAAGAAAACCTGCCCAGTATGACGTCACTGAGCAGAGGCACAGAGAAAACTGTTGAAAATGCAGCAGCATTCAGAACTGTGTGAAATATAAGCTTTTTGCTCACAGAGATATAGATATGTTTACCTCCATTTTTGAAGTTTTGGCCACGTTTAACATAAACATCTGACATTAGGTCTTATTTAAATATAAAGCAGAAGCAAAGCTGCTCTTTAACTGTTAAAACTCTACAGTGTGTGGCACATTCCAATCAATGATGTCAAAGCAGGTATTGGCTTTGACAACTGATGGGAGATGCCTACTGTGAGGTGCTACATGCATTTAACACACAGAATGTAGTTCTGTGAAAGAGATTCACTCATAATATGCACAGAACATAATGAGTTTGCGGGATTATGGTAATTAAGTGATCATTGCGCTATGCATTGCTTGTCAGAATGCAACCATCAGGCCATCATTGTGATTCTACTACTTTTTTTCAAACAACTAAGTGTGTCAATTCTTTTATTCAATAACATCTTGACAAACAGCATCAAATCATTTTTTTTCTTTTTGATTAGATTCTGACCTTTTATTTTAGAGCTGAAACGATAATCGATGAAAAAATGCAAAAATTATGCTTAGGATTTTCGGTTTTATGTGAAAGAAAACTGAATTATTTGTGCTTTTTGCACTGTTGGTCAAACAAAGCACATTTTACAGTCTAATTGATTAATCGAGAAAATAAATCAGAAGATTAAGCAATAATGATAATTAATTGCAGCCCTATTTTAATCATAAATGCATTGCACATACTGCTTTTTTCAGTTCATGATTCTGGAGAAACATTGTTAATATTTCACCTCAACACCCAAAAAAATAACCCCCCCCATCAGTGCTCCTTCCGTATGTTAGCATGTGCCAGATTGTACCGTCCTTCTCACTCCCGCTGCCTCTCTTTTTATACAGCCATGGCTTTTCCCCTGTCCTGTGCCCGAACACAAACAGAATAGTGTTGTGTGGCTCAGTCCGAGCCACTTTGAATGTTTCCCATTTACAGAGCCAGGGATGTGTATGAATACTGGATTTTTTTTTATGCACACACACATAACGGACAACTAGCAGACTGAATGGAGATATTTGCTGAATTTGATAAAAAATGTGTTGGATTAGAATCACAGACTCTGTCTTTAATATATTAATATATATAAGAAATATTAAACAATTTTGAACAGCATTTTCTCATGCTATGAATTGCTACACTGAAAACAGTTTCAATGGTGGTCGAAGTACAAGAGGTTAAAAACGAATCAGTCATCTATGAAGCGCATTGTTTCTTTCCCCTGCCAGCTGTAGTCAGGCTGCACCTAATGCTGACAAGTCAATTCAAATTATAGCTTTTTAGATTTTTCTTACTCTGTGCTATACTCGTGATGTCCATAATACATTGTTTATGCATTGGTTATTGCTTGGCCAATGTCTGCATCTATCTTCTTATTCAAATCAGGCAAAGACACACACACACACACACACACACACACACATAAACACTCACTCAGAGGCATGCTAATGTTTAGGCATAAATACAGACATAATTAAATTTTTTTCTGATATAGGGAAGTTGTTCTGCAGATGGATTTTTAAAATAAATTTAAAATTTCTTTTTTTTTGAAATTATAACACCTTGTTTTATTATTCCATTTCCAGCATTGACCTTTCTTCCTAGAGCACTTCCCCTGTTTTGCCTCTCTTACCGCTTCATTGTAGCCTTTTCCCTTGGCCTCTGTGGGGTCTTCATTACCACAGCATATATATGCTGCTGCACTGCTGCCCTGACTGCCTGCTGTAATGAGGGAGTGGCTCTGCATATGGACACCAGTTCAATGCTGACTTCCAACCACTGAACATTTTATAAATATATTTAAAGGAACGCTTCCGAGGTAATGAGAGGTCAAGTGATTGGGTGTTGGACCCACAACACAGTTGATAATGATTCATTCAAATGCTTTTTGAAAACCTGCACTTGCTCCTCCATCCGTCATTACCTTCATAGTACGCTGCTCATTCATAACTGTCAAGAACCTACTCATCTGTAGCCCCATCTTATTTGGGTGAAAATCACACATAAAATGTATTTTCCACAGCGGAGAGGGAAGAAGTGAACACTAATCTCATTTCTTTTGACATTTCCCTATAATGATTTTTTTTTGGAAGTAAGACAGTGGTTGGAAGGGTAACCAAGAGGTAGAAGACACTAACAAGTTCATGTAATATTAATGAGGTGTTCTTAATGTGGGACATGCGAGGCAAATCGGCCACTGTGCATGGATGAAAATAATACCTTACACAAGCATGAGGACATGCATTTGTGAAGGTATGTAAGGTGGATTAATGGTAAGAAAGAGAAAAGGGCCAAAACAGAGTGTAAATGTATATTAACTGAAAATGTACATTTATTTTGGATCCCGTTGCTAGATATTATTCGATTTGACCTGGGACTAATGAGGAAATGCCTTCAGAACTGGCACGGGTAGTTAATGGGTAGATGCTACCAGCCGGGAAGCTATGCTTTGTCTGTTGTTTGCTTTCTTCGAACATGCGCGAGTAGGCGAGAGTAGAGAGAAATAAAAGGGGGAATCACCAATCCAGCTTTTGATTTCAATAGTCAAAATCCAAAGCTCCCGCCAACTTTTGTAGTTCAAAGCGTCTTGTTTTCTGCATATTTTTCTATATAGCTCTTAGTTTCTAGCAGATGATTCTGACCCATAAGCGGCGTTTGCTGAGGGGCAGAGGGAACACTGCCAGGGGAGGGGCATGACCAGATATTTTATGAATATTTTAAATAACACAAAACAACAAAATGGTGGTAGGTAATACATCTGATTTCATATATTGCTTTAGTAAGTACCTGGGTGAGGATGGGAGCAGCAGGACACAAACTAAAAAAAATTACTGTTGCACTGGTCTGGACATCTTGCCGTGCCAACGTTGCAATAAAGGTTTCCTAAATGCAAATGTAGGCCTATATAATTTGCTGTCAGTTTACGAATTCATTGCGCAATTTGCGTAGATTTTGACCGTTACACGTTTATTCCACTAGTTTAAACAGTGAAGTGAAGAGGCCTCGTCCACCTGTTTGGAGCTGGCTGGTGAATGTGACGGTGCTGGATACGCCGGGACCCTTTTTGTGGATCTAATGATTGCTGTGGATAACCTTTTTTTTTTCGTGTCTTCGGATTATGGCAAAATACAGATCTTTTTTCTTAACTTGTCTTAAAGTTTTAATGTGTGATTGTGCTTCGTTTGGAGAGGCATCTCAACAGTAGGTCCAACACTGATTGTTCACTGTTACATTTTAGTTAAATTAAAGTGTCGGGGCATGCGGTTGCCATCTGTCTATTGTTCCAAGACAGCCGTGCCACAATTGGATTTCATAAGGGCGAATTGTTAAATCCTTACAATGGACAGTAATTGAAAAGGCTGAGTATGTTTGTTTTCCACATGTGCTTGTGATGGGTTCCCCAAGTGGTAGGACAGGTCTCAGCTGCTTTATAGCCCCCTCTGGCTCGAATGTCAAACTCCGCTTATGCCTCTAGGGGCAGTAGCAAAGATTTTAGAGTGAATGTAATAGTATATGTTAACCTTCATGTTGTCCTCGGGTCAAATTGACCCGTTTTCCTATTTCAATGTTCTTTTTAATTAGCCAAAATAACATGATTGATTTCACACAACGCACTTTGGCAAGTACAAATCTCTACTTTCATTAATTTTGCAATGTCTTATTAAATTTTATAGCACTTGAAAAAAACAACTGAAGAGGTTTCGAAATAGTATTGAGTAAAAGTTGACATTTTCCAGTCTGTGATTATCCATCAACATCCATTCCTTTAATTTTAGTCTGAATAATTCCTAATTTCTGCTTTTCTAACTCAAACATTAGGTGTAATTTCCTATAAATGAGGTTTATGACCATAATCTCCAAAAATAACTGTAAAATTAATAAGTTAGTGTTATGTAGTGTTGAAAACATCAAAAAGTGACAAACATTGAAAGCAAGCATCAAAAGTGTTGAAAAAAGGGACAAAAATGTAAGAAAAAGTTAAAAACATCAATAAAAACGTCAACAAAAGTGTTGATTTTCAATTTTGACGGGAAGACAACACAAGGGTTAAAATATACAATGACTGAGGAAGCCTAGTGACGAGTCCATAGCAACCAGTTCATGTGTTGCATTTGTTATTACCCAGTGTGCTTTGTTGAATGGTCTCAATGTTTTATTGTTTTTATTTCATGTGAATACTAGTTTACTAGAGGAGTAACTTAGTATTTGAAGTAATGCAGGAATGCAGGGAGTGTGCATTTAGTTTCCATGTTAATTGTGTTTCCACAACGTTAGTGAGTAAATCTACTGAAATGCCCCATAACAGTGGAGTGTGATGCGTAAGAGGCTGTTAAAAACAAATGAGTACATCTGTGCCAAACTAGTATGGACCTCAGTGAATTGTTAGATAGGGTCATGCCTTTATTCCAAATCATTTTGGAAGTTCATAGAAATTGGATTAATAGTGAATTGAGGTTTATGTCTGTTTTGACTAAACATCTCTAAACTCTTCTGGTTGTCACTCAAATAAATAACCCATACTCCCTAAAAGCAAATTACATAGGCTAATGTTCAGAACCGCCAACGACTAAATGAAACGACCCAGAGCGTTTTTTCCTTCTATCCCAGAACCTAACTGTCGTGTAGCAGACCTTACATAGCACTGTGGAGATAGGTCTGGCAATGCAAGACTAACTACACAAGCAGCAGAGGCAAACCTACAAAATAAAATTTCCCATGTAGATAAGTTAATAGACAAAATATCCCTACTGTATATCAATCTGAGAAGGGAAGTGTAAAAGTAGCAACTTGTATTGTTGGTGTAGAGTAACGGGTGGGACACAAATACAACATTAATGAGACAACGGGCTTGCCAAAGTAGGTCAGCGATCACGTAATCGATCCAACTCAAATGTAGAAACAGATTGTATCCACACGAATACATAAAGCAAACGGCATCAAATTTGTAAGTAAAATTACCAATGCTATGAACACTTCCAGAAAATATGTTGCAGAAGAAAGCACTGCAACAATGCTGCACGTAAGAGAGAGACAGTCCCAGGGGGAGAAATGAGACCATCTGCCCCTCTGCAGGTGACTGTCCCCGGATAGAGGATGGAGTTAAGCTGAGACAGCGAAAGAGAGCAGCAGGGTAAACTGTCCTGCTATGAAGCTGCTGTTGCAGGCACAGCCCTGTAATGGCCCACTAAAAGACACCTTACAGCTGGCACTTCTTCTCTAAAATCTACTGAGTTTGACAGTGATACATTTCATTTAGAACAGAGTGTGTGCCACAGGGGCCACAGTGGCACTGCTTCCAGTGTTGAATGACATCCTCCTGGGTGTCTCACCAGGGGTGACACTGTGGCCATGAATTTGTCACTGGCTTCGAAAGGCCAAGAATGCCACATGCTATATATACCACGTCACCAAGAAGCATCATTTTCAATGATGAGGTCGTGGAACTACTTACAAATAACAATATTTACCAAAACCACTGCACAAAGAAGACTTAGGGAGTCATAAATGGCAAACAATGGTATCAGCTGATTATTTGTATATACAGTACCTATATCCTGAGCTCAGGTATCTTAGTGATGTTTAAAGAGTTCCATTTTATTTAAAATGCCATGCGAACATTGCAGTTTCAGACTGAAATGCTCATTGTGCAAATACATAGCCTGAGGTAATGCACGGCCAAACAGCCAAAGCAAATTAAACAATACAATTCTGGAGAGTAAAGACACTACAATTAACATCTTATTTAACAATGTTACCATATTTTGGATCAAAGGAGCAAGGGCTGTGAGATAACCCTGTTTTGCTTTAATGTTTAGATATGCTGGTTGGACACATAATATATAATTTGCCCAGAAGGAAATATGTTACCTAGCATCAAGTGTATGAGCAAACGTTGCTGATAAGGAGACTCATAGCAATTTGACATGCTTCTGTTGTAGCCAAAGAAGAGTTTATTAGCAACATAAACTAGGACAAACATGCACCATTTCATCATACTAAGGTGCAAATATCTGTCCAAGTAGCTGGGTAAATACATTAAAGAGAACAACAACTAGAATTAATTAGGCCAGGAGAACTTATGAAAGATAATTCACGTTACCCTACAGTGTTTTCACTGTATAAAAAAATGTTGCTTACCAAACGGTTTGTGTGTATCCTTAATGCCTTACAAACATGCTCAATACATTTATATCTTACAAAACATTTGCAAAGATATTTTTGAATGTTTTAGAATATGCATAGTTACCACAACTTGCAGTCTTTTACTTCTCCTCTATTGGCACAGTGCTATGACGTGCTGATCGTAAACAAGCTCGGTGTCATCTTTGTGTGGGCAAAGGGATTCCAAACAGTGTTCATCCTTAAAACACTGCCCACAATGTCATGACACAGAGCCAGATTTAAATCAGCAAAATATCTCCTTAACCGACCAATAAGTGCTAGAAATGCATAACATGATGTATATTTAGTTATTATATTTCTCCAGTATTAAGTGTACCGAATCATTAACGCAACTCACTGCACTTTCTTTTCATGCTAAAACCATCACACAACTGCATGTTAAAAGAAGCTGGTTGAGCAAACGGAAACCGACAGGCAGGACCAAACAATGAGACAAGTAATATTATAATATATATACATATTTTTTAAATCAAATTATGAAATTGTGAAATTATGAAAGCAGGAAATTATATGGGGTTAGGCACATCATAACCATATAGTATTTACTATATTTTATGATATTATAGTTATATTTAGGTATTGAAATACAAGCATTGTCAGGGGCTCACTCATGAAAACATTGCACCCATTGTGGTCATAACCTCAAAGGATATGGTTGTACTATTTCATGAAATCTGTTCTTTAAAGGAGCTTCTGTGTGATTGTGACAATTCACACTAATTTCAATGAAACAATGCATTAACACTTAAACTGTCTGTATGACATGGGCTGATGACATGGCAACATGAGTGCTACCTTTTTTGACACACTTTGCTAATTGCTATATTAGCAAGGCACTCTTCACCCTCTCTATAGCAAACTGTGAATTTGATTTTCATTTCTCCCTCTTCCTCTTTGTGATGATCTAATGCCAATATCTCCATTAAAAAGACTCCATTAGCTAAAAGCATGTTTTTCCATACTTATTATACCCTACTGTTCCCTATTTGACTATTATTATCTCCAATACATCAACTGTGACATTATTCTAATATAATAGCTTTTAAAAACCTGACCCCAGACATCTCTGATAACAAGAAACCCATTTCTCAAAACAGAAATCATCAAATAATGTCTTGATTGCATGATATAAGGAGATGAGCGTGTATTTCGTAAATGGAATATGAATCCACAAAACAACAAAACAAATGCATATCAACCATTGATGGAAACATCTGTGAACCATTATACAAACGTACTGTAGGTTAATTCTTTAGAGTTTGATTCATTAAAGAGTATTGTTAGACTCAATGGCTGGCCCTTATTATCATGCATTTAGGAAATAAGGCACATAGAAAAGGCATAAGAGCCCAATCAATAGCTCTTTTCATTTTGCCTTAATGGCCCCGTCTTTTTTCCCTTGTGGACTAAAAAGAACACAGGGGAGGTTGGTGTTACAACCATAAAATGCAATTTCTCTGCAGGAAAAAAACATAGTAAGGCCTCCTATCCCCTTTCTGCATATTTCTGTAACATTCTGCAAAATTGAGTATGGATTTAAGATCAAAAGGTTACATTAATTTTTCAAATGAGATATTAAAGTCAATATTTCAAGCAGAGGATATTTCAATTCAGGGGCTTACATGATGGGGGATGTGTGCTCAGATGAGCCTGCTTGCAGGCATGGCTAGTTATTTGACTTGCTAGAAAAGTCAAGCCCAGGGATTTTGATGTCAAACATGGAAGGAAATACAGAAATGCTAAAGTCACTCCCCTTAAAAAGTAAAGTGAAAACTAATTTGTATGTTAACACACTACAGAGCTTGGGAGAAGAAGCCACTGAGTTTTTTTTTTCTTTAATTGAAATACATACACTATTTCATACACAAACAAAAGCCTGCTGGACTGGAGAGAGGGAACTTTGGATGTGTACTGCAAATGATAATGAACTATTTTTCTTCATTATAAAGGAGGCCTAACACAACGTTACATGAGGGTTAATGCCCAACGAGGTATCCATTTTCAGGTATAAATGGACGTCAAAATGAATATGCACCTTTTTGTGTTGCCTCTTTACTACACGTTTCTTCCTGTTTCCAAAATCTCTCTCTCTCTCTCTCTCTCTCTCTCTCTCTCTCTCTGGTGTTCAAAAGTCAAGCTTTTCCACTTAGCACTCCCCATAGAGGCCTGGAGAACTTCCGTTGTGTAAACTGGATGCAGCGTTTTTCTGTTGCATTTGTTTTTGTGGTTTGTGTGCTTTTCATTTTGCATTGTTTCTGTATTTGCAGCGCGTTTATGTATTTGGTTATGTTGCATGTATTTGCAGTGCGTTTGATAAATACTGCAAATGTGTTTAATGAAGATTCTTCTTTTCTGGCAAGTGTCCAACTCCAAGATGAATCTCTCGTTGTCCGCGGTGCTGTAAAGGAGTCATATTCGATATTGGGGGGTGTCTTTTGGACTGCCGGGGGACTTCTTTTGACACACTGAGCTCCTCTCTCCTCTCTCTTTCCATCTGTGTGCGTCCTTGTTCTAGAAATGCTTGTTACTAACTTAGCTCTGGGGAGCTTATTCCCCAGAGTTCTTATGTTTTGTTTTTTTCGCCAAGAAGTTTTCCTTGGATTAGGGTGGCACCTAAATCATGGTTGCAACTGTTGCCGTGGCCCTGGGCTGCTACGCTCTACAGTGCCCTGCTATGCCCTCCTACGTCCTGCTATCTAGAGCTGAGAGCCACTTCACCATAGGGACAAAAGAAAAAAAAAAAAAGTCATTGTGGCGGCTGAGACCTGTCCTACCACTTGGGGACCACAGCACAAGCGCATATGCACAAAACAAACATGCTAAATAAACATATATGTTTATTTTTAAAGCAGATTTTAAATTACATTGTAACAATATATGTAACAATTCGCCTTTTTGAAATCCAATTGCGGCACAGCTGTCTTGGAACAATAGACAGACGGTGGCGGAATGCCCCAACACTTAAATTCAACTAAAATGTAACTGTGAACAATCAGTGTTGGGCCTACTGTTGAGATGCCTCTCCAAACAAAGCGCAACCACACCATAAAACGTTAAGACACGTTAAAGGAGAATTTCAGTCGATTTCATTATTTGGAAATTTGGAGTGCTGTCAGTAGCAAGAAAACCCAAATCAATCGGTACTGCCTACACCGTGTTATCCTCCTGCTAGAGTTAGAAACCAACATGCTTAAACAGGGCAAGTTTTAAACGTGTTTTTAGCCTCTAAACATGTTCAAAATGTCATTAAAGGTGCCTACCCATGTGCATTGATTCCTTCTGAGGGAACACAGTGAATCTGAGTGCTAAAGATGTGACAGAAAGGCATACAAGTTGTGTTAATCCGTACCTCTGTTTATTTCTTGTTTTCCATTGAAGTCCACAATAGTCGATTGCCGAACTCATACAATCAAATATTTCAAAATGTACTTTTCCACAAAAACAATTTGCTGCTGTAACCTTACTCCACAGTGGAGCTAGGAGAGCTGCAGTTCAAGAGCTGCTGAGCTTGCACATAGGTAACTAAGCAACAGTGGGCTCTTGAACTTTTGACCTGCAGCAGCCAAGGGGGTAAGCGAGCGTCCACGAAGCGTAGTTCCTATGGCGCCATTTTAATGCTACGAAGCCATCACCCGCAGTTAGCATCCCATTGACTGCCATTCATTTCGGGCCCACTTTGACAGAAAATAGCTTCACATCTTAAGTGTTTAAAAACTTTAGTTGTCCATTGTTTATATCTAAAGAAACACTACAACATTTAAAATGCTCCATTACCTTGTATCTCACGTTATGGCTCCGTAGCAGACGTTTTTGTAAAAATAGACTAACAATTGTGTCATAACCGTGGGACTTACTGTCGCATATTCGACAAATCACCATATTGTCAGGTGAAGCTCACAGACAGTTACCTCGGCTGTTTAATTACTAATGTTAACTAGCATTTTAGTTAGCAATAACTAGCTTGTGCCTATGTTATCTCCAGAGATGGGAAGTAAGGAAGTACAAATACTTTGTTACTGTACTGAAGTAGATTTTTCAGATACTGTATTTTTATTTTACTTTACCATTTATTTTTGTGGTGACTTTTTACTTTTATTCTTTACATTTTACCAAATTGGCTCGTTATTTTAGTTTTGTACAGAAGGTCATCTATCAGGTGTGATTGTGAGTGCATGTCGGAGAATAGTGTGGACACGCGCCTCGCACCACGATGTAATTAATAGTGGGTTTATTGTTATTATTTGCTAGCATATATATATATATATATATATATATATATATATATATGATTCGTATGCATTGTGTATGGTAGCCTTACAATGTTATAAAAAAACACACAGCCATAGCAGAGCTACCCATGCCCACATTTGTACTGTTGCTTGATTGTAATAAAGCATCAAAAGAGAGAAGTTGTCTCCGTGTGTGTTTCAACAGACACACCTGGGCCGAAGTTGGAAACCAGAATCAGTTATAAATACAGTCCTAATCTAGTCCTCACTATAAATTTCAAATAATTTCACTGGAGTTACCGTTATTATTTGTGTCATCAGTACTAAATTCAATCTAATTGGATGGTAATATATACAGTACAGTGCATTGCACTTTACGCACCACTACAAGACAACTCAAAAGATTCGGCAGCATTCATTTGCAGCAAATCATTGTGGCTTGATGGCGCTATCGTTAGCACATAGTAGTCCGGATGGCGACATAATTGAAAATGAAGAAAACGGAGATCCCAGAGATTTGGCAGATAAACAGCAAGACATTCCTGATCATCCTCGGCCTTATCTGAGAGAGATTTTTGAGATAGTAGGCATCAAGAATGACTCCTGGCCAACTTTTTAATTAATATCTGTTTAATAATTCATATTTTATCCTTTATTTTCTTTCTAGAAGCCATTTTGAGCACACACACACACATGCATGTAGATTCCTTTAAATGTTAAGGGTAAGATTAAAAAACAGAAACTGGATCTGTGAATTCTCACAGAATCACAACTGAATGATATCTTGCTACTCAGTCAGAATCTTATTAACCTGGAGTCCCAGTCTCTGTCACAATAATCATATATGTGATGTTTTAGGCCTATTGGCAGACATCCATTTCAAATATAGCCAATGGCATATAAAGAGCCTTTTTCCATGTCCACTGAAGTTTCTCAGCTTGCACTCTAGTAACATTCATGTGGTCCAGGTAGCTTTGTATGAAAAATGTTTGGTCATTCACAAGGCTACTTTTACTTTTATACTTTAAGTAAATTTCCAAGCATGTACATTTTACTTGAGTAAAAAAGATTTTTTAACACAAGTATCTGTACTTCTACTTGAGTTTGGGAAGTGAGTACTTTTGCCATCTCTGGTTATCTCCTAACATATACCTACTTCTCCATCTCTGCTGATTGGGAATGATTGAGATTTCTCTTGGCACAGCTACCAGAAGATTTACAACTTTCAGACACGTTGCTCACGTCACATCTACATCATCAAGCTCAGCCATCTCCAGAAAAGCACTTCTAATAGCCTTCACTGGTCTCCGTCCAGAGCAACGGGATCTGTTGGTCCATTTCGTTAACTGTCTATGGCTGCAGCCAGCTGCTCTGCTCTCCTGGCTCAACTGTGGTGTCAGGTTAAAGCCTTTAACCACTCCACACTTCGCTGTTTAAAGAAAGTGGAATAAAACGTATACAAGTCCAAATCTACACATAATTTATAGTAATTAGGCAACCTTTATTCAGTCCCTCCAGGATTTTGCGATGTTGCAATCACGCCAATTCAAGCAAATTAAACCAATCACAGTGACTTTTGTGCGACTCGCGATTTGAACCAATCTCCACAACGTTTTTGCAAATTTGACCAATAACTGGAGTTTCCCGAGACTTAAACCAATCCCAGCAGACCCACGTGCCAGACTTTGTATCAGTATGTGACTCTGAGAGCCAATGACCAAGCGGGGGTGAGAACAAGTTGACATCACACGTACGTAGCCATATATATATATATATATGTATATTTATATATGTGTTCACATTATTTGACTACAGCCAAAGTCCACTGATTTAATAGACTTGTTATATCAGAGCATTGTCTGAAGAGGCATGAATTCATCTTGTCAGGCAAAGCAGAATCCCTTCTCTATTCTCTCAGATTAACAGCTGTTATTTCCAATATGGCTTCGACTGGCTAATTAAGAAATAGGAGCTGATTCCAGCAAGAAGTGATTCAAAAGAAAGTTTTACCTGCTCCCGATCAGTGGGGGTATTCTTGAGGGAGCAGGTCGAGGGGTGCCCCTCTTCCCAAAATCCTCCACGCCTCATTCTTCATCTGCGGCTGCTCGTCATGTCCCGTCACCAGCACAGTTACACCTGAACACTCTGCTGCTGCCAAACACCTGGCTCCATCTCCCACTGTCCAAATGAAAAATAAGCATAATCTGCCTTTCTGAGTATCCAGCAAATGAGGGATTTCATGACAAATTGGGTGGAGGTTTATTATGCAGATGGGAAGGCCGAACAGAGAAATAAAAGGAGGCGTAGTTAGGAATGGCAGAAATTGTGGTAATGACATAAAATGTTAGCTCGGTTGATGACTACTGCTAATATATTTTAAGTCCATGCAATGTTTTTATTGTAAACAGTTGTTCTTTATTTGAATGTTAACAAAAAAATGTAAGATGTTATAACCATAAGTGGGTCAGATAAAAACATCCTATATTGTTTTAATGCAGATTCATTTGTATTACCACTATTTAGAATATAGGTTATCTACAATAGGTGAGTAAGAAAGATATTTGGCTACAATGGTTTTATTATAATCTTTAAGCCAGACTGTGGAAGAAGCCAGCACAATGTGCATCATCCTGAGAATTTCAGATTCAGTAAATTAACTGCCTCAATGGCTTGATGGATGTGTTTCTAAAAACTTAATTAGTGTGAAGATAAGTGGGCGTTCAATAAATGTCTAGCAGTTGGATACAAGTGGCATTCAAACCCACTTCAAATCACATAAAGCTGAAAGTGCAGCAGGAAAACTGTCAGAAATTGACAACAATCACTAAGAAGCAAGAGGGGTGAATAGAAAAGCAACTATTGTACATTTTCACGATTTTGCATTACTTACCGTCCAAATTTCTGAACGCATTGTGACTTAAAAAAGGACTGTAGAGTATCTTGTAGAAAAGCTACTACTACTTGTAAAAAGCTAGGAATCTATAGAAGCTCCTGGACCTGCCGCAGTAACCAACAAATGATAAGTTGTTATTGTTTTTACGAATTTTTGCCCAAAGTCCACTCCAAAGGGACTTACCATCTCCAACAGAAAACACTGTTCACCAACTGCTCCAAACAGTTCTGTTGTAGTCCAGCCAATGTCACGAGTCCAAGATTATGACTAGCTAACCATTTCCTTTCTACCGTAGTTCCTACATGAAACTGCTCACTTAACAGGTTTGGGGATTATCTTGAGTAACCGGGTCATGATATCTGGAAATAGAAATTGCTGTGGGGTTTTTCAAATATATTTTTATGAGCTTCAAGCAGTAAGTGATGTTAATGTAATACACTCAAATTAAGTGAATCAATCTTCGTTCCGTTTTTTTGGAGAGAAGGCAGACATCTCTCTGGCTGAAATCTCCAACACTGGACAACTAACACCAAAACAATCTAGACTGATGAATAGCATGACAGGTAAAAGTAAAAATATGTTTTCTTTTTAATTAAGGGTGAAGTGTTCCTTTAAAGTGCTGCTAAAGTGAAATGTGGGCAGAATTAAGTGGGTTCTCTTTTCTACTTCTGTGAGTGTGAGGGAAGGTAGGGGGATCTTGTGTGAGGTTCATCAGATGTTCATTTAATGCATTGGATCAGATAATGTGTGATTATGTTTAATGCATGTTTACTGTATGTTTATTATGTGTTTATGTGCGATGTCTCGCTATTTTTTGTTCCCTCAAATGCCCAAGACAAAGGGCCCTGGTAAGGATTGCTATGTGAGGGGAAAAAACCTGTCTGTGTCCTAACCTACAAGTTAACTTCAGAGAGTATGCAAAGCATCCTTTGTTGTAAGTGACCAAAGCACATTCTTCAGACAACTCTAATGAAGTTAAACAAAGCAGTGGTACCGAAGCATGAAGTTACACGGAGCACGTTTAACTTTTGTTAAAAACCTAAATACAACTGGAGATGAATAAATATTAACTTAAGAAGGAGTGGCGACAGACAGACAAACAACAAGGGGAAAAATGGCTTCACTCGCAAAATGGGACATTTAAAAAAATAAAAATAACTGCTGACATCTAAAAGGCAATTGAATTTGCATACCACTAACTTTCATCTGGGGGATGTGAAGAAAGACTGCACCACAGGAATCATTTAATATTTAATAAATTAGAAACAGTAGCTACGGCTAATTAGAATTTGCACATTTACAAATCAGCCCTGATAGCAAAACAAATTGTGAAATATAACGTTGCTCTGTGGATTACCATGGGAAAATCAGATGATAGACAAAGCAAATGGAGTATCACTAACAACATACTGTCAGAACACATCACACAGCTAATCCAGTTAGGGTGGGGGTGCCATAGAGGCTTTGCTTTAAAATATTGATATGCTATTCTGTAAAAGCTTTTTTTTCTACTTTTTGCAAGAGTACATTCAGTCTAACACTTGCTTATTGCTCATGGGTCATTAGCCTCTCATCCTTTGCTGCTCGGCCAGTTTGCTTTGAAAGAAAGGCTTGTGATTAAATGAATGTGTTTGCTCTGGGTACTCCATTAGAGGCGGCAGTTCCCATTGTTTATATTATGGGCACACAGGCAGGCAGTGTGTAAACTGTTGTTGTATTCATTATGAGATTACTTCCTGGTGCGATGGCTTTTAGTAAAAGCCATGGATTTCTTGTAAGGGGACTCAACGTGCACTCAGGAGAAAAACATTTATCAAATGATAAAGGCCAATGTCGAGGCATATTGAAACTTAAGTAGTTACAGAGTAGATGCCATACAAAATCTACATCAACAAAAGTGAAATAAAAAATGTGGATTGCACTGAGTGGATTGTGGCTCTTCTGCATGTCAGGCAGATAACATAAAGTGAAAGCATATTTATCATAATGTAGCAAACGCATAATGCAACACTTTAACTCCATTTTACTCCAGTTAAAATATTCTATCAAGTTCTCATTGCAGTGAGATTTGCGTCCCTACCCATACTGCATTTGTCCTTTATAATACTGCTTAATCAAACCACACAAATAAAATCAGAAGGGATGTTAGCATGATGGAAACACGTACCGAATATAATATATGACAATGTGCTGACTTTGCTCATTATATAATAGAGACTTTCCTCCCAAAAAAACGGCCACATGAGATGTTTGTTCAAGCAGCAATTACGACCTATATTTACATTTAGCGGCCGTAGTAATTATGACAGGGGTGAAGCAAAAAGTAAGGTAAGTATAGCGCCAAATTTCCATGCAAGGAGGGAGATTGGGGTGGCGGTTGGGTCAAATACTCAGGACTTTCACCCAGTTCACCCGGGTGTGAGTCTTGTTTGAAAACCAAAGTAGACTATGAGTTTTTTTTTTTTTTACTTTATGGCAGAGATCTTCAACAGTAACCCCTAGGGGGTGCTCAGAGTAAGGGGTGGGGACTGCCGTCTTCGTTCAAAAATGTAAATGTCTGAAAAAATACATTAATATGAATCAAACACATTAAAACACTATGGTCATGAAGGCTGGGTCATGACCGAAAGAACAAGATCCAGGGTACAGGCGGCCAAAATGGGTTTCCTCCGGAGGGTGGCTGGTGTCTCCCTTAGAGATAGGGTGAGAAGCTCAGTCATCCGAGAGGAACTCGGAGTAGAGCCGCTGCTCCTTCGCGTCGAAAGGAGCCAGTTGAGGTGGTTCGGGCATCTGTTAAGGATGCCTCCTGGGCGCCTCCCTAGGGAGGTGTTCCAGGCACGTCCAGCTGGGAGGAGGCCTTGGGGAAGACCCAGGACTAGGTGGAGAGATTATATCTCCAACCTGGCCTGGGAACGCCTCGGGATCCGCCAGTCGGAGCTAGTTGATGTGGCCCGGGAAAGGGACGTTAGGGGTCCCCTACTGGAGCTGCTTCCCCCGCGACCCGATACCGGATAAGCGGTCGAAGATGGCTGGATGAAACATACTAAAAGCAAAGAGAAATTGACCAGTTTGTGGAAAAAAAAACATTTACACATTGAAGATAAGCTTACTATAGCAAAGGTAGCCACTATTATAGCAGTTAAGCTTAAGGATTCACTGTGCCTTCTAAATGTACTGCATATCTAATGTTAAAACTTGATGTATAAATAATAACTTTTATTCTAAATTATTTTCATCCATTCGGCTCAGTTCAAGATGCAACTCAATTGTATACAATATATATGCAGTACGGGATCCCAACTTGGTCTCTCTTTCAGCTTCATTAACCTTACAATGTCTTTTTTTTTTTTTAGATATGAGGATGGAAAATGTGTGGGTAGTATTAGAGGTTAGGAATAAACAACTTATATCTTCGTGTGGTTTGGAGGACTTTTTCAAAATAGAACAGCAATCAGAATTTTGTAATTCATCCGTGGTTAAGCCTATAATATAGTCTGGCTATCACCAGACCAAGCCAAGATCAATAGAATTGAGATTGAGTGTTGGTCTGGGGAGTCTGTTGTTGTATGTTCTCTGCACAAAAGGCATGATCAATGGGCATAGTTCAAATGACTCACAATTGCACAATTGGATAGTCCTTCAACCAATCAGACCAACGATACGTGACGTAGAAGCGACAGCGGCATCAACGGGTTGCTGCGCTTTGGTGGTGTTTGGTGGCTTCTATGTTGAATATAAACAAGAGGCTGCTTGCTCGCTTCTCTATTGTCATTGTGTTAAACCCGCCAATAGCGCGCCAGGTAGATAAGCCAGTTTGTGATTGGTTCCCGCAAAATTGTGAACTGAAGCAGGAGAACATGCAGATTTCCAGTCCAGGGCGAAATTAAATCGCCAGCAGAGTGGGCGGGGTTTACCCAGTCTACCTATAATACTGTGAACATATATTGTACCTTTATTATCATTTTATTACAACAATTTTATTATCACAATATACCCATTTTCAGTATCTTAATCAAGTATTATCATCATTTGGCAATTAGTTTTACATCCTCAAATTGGTTTCTTAGATTTTGGGCCATTATTGCCCTGTGACATACATTCCAGTGACATATTACCCAGATATGCATATTGTTATTATCAGGTCATTACCTAGTTATTAATTTGGTACCCCTTTATCACACTATTAACCCACTTTCATCTTATTACTGTGCTGTAATGTAAAGCGCTACCATTCCATTTTTACTTACATAATATACATAAAACGCGGTAATGTAGGGTAAGCGCTATTCTTTTCTACGTTGACATTCTATTCATGATTTAAATGGATCTCAAAAGTATTAAATTTAACATACAATGCCAGTGTGTTTTACATTCTACACTGCATCAGAACACCTATGTAAGCACATTGTCATTGCTGTTGACAATGACGACATGTGTCAGTTTGTTCTATATCAAGGCCTCAACACATCAACTCTCCAGAAAAGCAGCAATTTCATCACATCCACTCCCCGGCTCGTAGTTACTTTACCCTGGCCGCTTCTTCTGTCGGTATAATGTGTCTGGTGTGTGCTATTGAGGTTTACTGAGACTTGTCAAACAATGCAACTCTCCCTGATACAGCTGGCGTGTGTTGGTGTGTGTAAACAGTTAGGCCTACCTGCAATGCTGTGATCCTGGCTCTGGATTTGGAACACGTTGTCTCCTCACTTTCTAAAGCTAACGTAGCAGAAAACTTAACAAAAAATAACAGCACATATTATTTTACAGGCAAGTGACAAAAGATTCACGTTCCCATCATCTCCTAAAGAGTCTATTATTTAACTTGTTATATTTTATAGGGCTTTGATAATTAAAGATGAAAAAGGAATAAGAGGATGATTTATTGTTTTATGTAGGGCTACTGTGATAACCTTTGCACTCCTTGACAACATGTGGTCAATAATGCCCTTTGAAAGAGAAATGTGTTGTGACATTGTCAGCCTTAATCTGCAACTCTGTTATGATAGCTTGGCCTGCTATGATAGCTTAGAGAACGAAAGGTTATAGGTAAGGTTAAGGGCTGGTTACCAAACGTCAACACTTCTGGGCACCGATAGAATTTCTTCCATAGTAGTGAGCATCGAAAATGTCTTGTCATTCATTACCAAATATCAATACTTATGAAGAAAATCTTAATGGATTTTAATGAAATTGGTATAGCGAAGTATTGTTAAGGAATCGGTATCAAATGTTGGTATCTGTATCAGTATCGAACATTTTTGTACATTGCCTAGTCCTTTAAGTATCAAACAATTATCAGCCTGGCCGGATATCAGCCTGGCCAAATATGAGCCTAGTATAAGCCTTTTTTTTTTTTATTCCGTTTGCTGATAAAATAAATTACTTTAAAAATTGGCTTTTAGCTCAGGTGGCCTCTCTTCACCACCACTCTTCATTCTTGCAGAATGCTATGTGATTGGTTACACGTCCCAAGTAATAGCCTAAAGGCTGCTGCGCCACAGACAACCTGTTCTCACTCCCAACTCAACCCTTGATCAGTGGCTCTTAGCGTCGGATACGATGCAAAAAGCACCTTTCAGTGTCTGTATGGTACGCACCGGGAAGAGCAGCAGCTCAACCACAGCACTGTAAGATGACATAGAATTTTTGAGCGGTAGTGAGTAGTATAAAGACTGAAATGCCATGAAAATTCGTGTAAGGTGGTTGGCTGGTTGGCCCCTCTGGAGGCTGTCACCGAATATGCTTGTATTCAAGCATATGAAATTCTGGGTTTTAAGTAGGCCAATTAATAATCCAAAGTTAAAATCACAAAAACAGTTAAGGTCATAAAAATTCATTCAGATTCAGCAATTTGATGATGTATCCATCCAAATAATGAAAAAGTATTGGTATCGTATTGTTATTGGTGATACTGGCCCGGTATTTACTTGATATCGGATCAATACCAAATATTGCCGTATGGCACACCACTTATACAGACCAAAACAGCATGTCTATACAGATATAAAAACATGTCAACCCATAAGTGTTAGGAACTGTGGCCACTTGTTCTTTTTTATTCTCCCTCCTTGATGTTCCATTAATGTATCAAACAATGGATGAAAAATCCAACATGGCTGCCCTTTTTTCAATGTCTAAATTGAAACCAAACCACAATCTTTTTCTGACCTTTAAGTAGTTTTTGTGCCTAAACCTAACTAAACTGCAATGTTATTATTAAATTGTCTTTTTACATATGAGGACGGAACGACCGTATGGCTAGGGCTTAGCCTATATTACGTGACATATATTACCACTTTATTATCATGTTATTACATATTAAGGTCACCATATTACCATATTTGAATTTATTGTCAGTACGTTACTCAAGTATACGTAAATGGATGAAGAATCCAGCGTATGAGAATCCAGTGTATTTGCTACCCCTGTTCCCACTGCACTTTAGTTTAATTCATACACCAACTTTTCTACCTTAGCCAAAAGTTTTAAAAAATCTTTGCAATAGTAGAACTATTTTCTTCTGCTCAGGTTGTTTTATGCACAAATTGAAAATTTGCATAAAAACAAGTGCATGAAAATGTTCAATGCATTTTCATGAACGGGTTTGTATTATGTTGTACAAAAAGTCATACGGCTGGTCCCGTGACATCCGCTCCGTGACAACGAGCGGCAGTTGCTAGCTGGTTAAGCTGCTACTGAGCTTCTTATCAGCAGCAGTTAGATGTCTTTAGCTGCAACAGAGCTCTGCGACACCAACTACGGTGCTCCGCACAATATAATATAGTATATTTACAATATACATATAACTTTGCAATAAATTCAGGCTGGTTCTTAAAGCGTAACTCTCACCAAAATGCAACCTAGGGTCTTTTTGCAAAGGTACCCAAGTTAAGTCAAATTAAATTATTTCGTTTAAATGCATAATTAGGACGGAAAGGCCACTTTTAAGATTTACCATATTTTCGTTTTTCAATCTATTTTTATAACACAAAGAAGGCTTGACACAGCATGAAACTTTGTTCCAAGTATTACCAGGGCTCTACACATGAACTGCAACATTGAGAACATTGTTTGTGTACACAGAGTGTACTAAAAAGAAAGGTTTTGAACAGCTCACTTTAGTTGTTGTTTACGCTATCCGCCATCTTGTCAGTCAGAAAGTGTCGCTCTCCGAATGCCAATGAAGCGTAGGAGGAAAGGTCGTTGTTATATGAGGCTCCTTTTTCAACAAGATCAGTATTGTTTTTCACTAATGACAAAACAACGAAATATCCGTGCATTCATATGGAACTATGGACCAAGACTGCAATGTTACCAACTCTTTTGCAATAAAAATAGCTAGCACTAGCTCCAAAAGGCGCTAAAAGTAGCTAGATGACGTCAAACCCTTTAATCATAAAGCAATAATTTTCTTAAAGCTTATTAGTTGTGTCAACAGATAGATGGAAAGAAATAGAACTCTTTAGTCAAATAACAATCTACAACGGGAGGGAGAGAGATTCTCAAAGAAGACTGGCTTGTCCGGGGCCAGGCCAGTTCAGCAGCGTCTTTCTCCCGTCTGGCTGTCTCTTGTACCTACACCGGGCCCCACGCCCTGACCTACACTGGCCCCCACGCCCTGACCTACACTGGCCCCCACGCCCTGACCTACACTGGCCCCCACGTCCTGACCTACACTGGCCCCCACGCCCTGACCTACACTGGCCCCCACGCCCTGACCTACACTGGCCCCCACGCCCTGTGCCCCCTCCCCTGCTGCTGCAAAAGAGCACAGTGGGGATTCGGCAGATTTGTTGCTAGTCGTTGTAGAACAAAGTCGCTTAGGGGGTCTAGAAAGTTTCTGAATCTAACGACAAAGTTGCTAAAAAATATCTTGTCCACACAAGCAAGGTTTAAAAAAACCTCTGTCCACATGAAAACATAACAACCCGGAATCAAGTGCTGTTAAGAGCATCTCGTCTGTCTGGTCCAAAACCGGCGACGATGGCGGCGACTTCTGTGTCGTGCGAGTGCACTCATGAGCAGTGACTTGCAGAGTATTGCATTCTGACACCTCTGTTTCGGAATTTAATGGGAGAACTGTGTGCATGCATCTGTACATACGTAACAACCCTAGTTAGCACAGTTATTAACAGCAATATCTTAACTACCCCACCATTGCAGAGATTTGTCTCATGTAAACAAAGGTGATAATGCCGCACGATCTGACGTCAAACAAAGGCGTTTTTACTGGCTACACTAGACCAATTCATCCGTTTCTAAAAAATCTTCAACCTGGCAGTTCTCAAAAGGTTCGGTTTCAGTGATCTGATACAGTGTTTGCGTGTGGACAAACGGCCAAACCGTATAGAAAAAGCTATGGTTTGAAAATACCTGTGTTTGTGTGGACAGGGCAACACTGGCACCTCTTGGCACGTGACACCGCATCCTAGTAGCTGAAATAACAAACTGAAAAGGGACCATCTGCCAGACCTTCATGTATAGAACATTTGCATTACATACAAGAACACAAAATACAAGCTGTAGATAGCCAGAAATAAATGTGATAGAGGTGTTACATCAAATTCACCACCCGGCTATATATGCAACTGAGATTCTGTTCAAGTGGCTGAGGAAGCAGGGACTATATCAGTGTACGGTCCATGTATTGGCAAAAACATTTATTTTCAATTGGTATTCATTTGTTGATTCTTGTCCTTGGACCTTATTAATGAAAACATCTTTCCTTTGGGCAGTATTTGTTTTGACACAACTCATGACTTTCCTCCACTTGGTTGTTTTTCCATATTGATTGTAAATTCCTAATTTAACTTCTCTTGACGGCAGACTTTTTTTTTTGTCATCAATGGCTTGTGGTTGTTTTTATTTGTTTGCTTTTCACTTCTCAGGGAAAAATGCATTGAGAGCAGTATGTCATTTCAATAATTCAACTGTGGAATTTATGTCTTTGGATTTATGAACAGTTGACCAGTCAGTGATAGCCAGACAGGCTCCAACAGCCTTCACTTTGTCATGGGTCAAGTAACATTTTATCTGCTTTTTTTCACAGTTATGTTATTTGGATTCAAGAGTACTACTCAAAAGCAGGTTTTTATGGTCAGAGGATCCAGATGGGCTAGGATAGTTGCAGTAGTAGAGGTCTTTCATATTTGTATATCCAAAATAGCCTGCTATGCTTACATATTTGTTTAATGTCAAGGTAAGAATAGATATTTCCATTGGTAAATGGCAAAAATCTCTACATTTTGGATTTAGATTGAATGTGATATTTTAACTTTTTTTTTTATATACTATATGGACAGAGGTTGACAAGCAACTGATCTGAAGAAAGGGACCCTCATTGTCATAGCTGTAGTCTCACATTGCAGAAAAACTCAAATTGAAGAGATAGTCTAGCTAGCTGTCTGGATTTACCCTGGAGAGATCTGAGGAAAAGGTTGAAACGGCAACACAAAGGAAGCCCAAATCAAGAGATATTCAGCCTAAATGAGTGAAATATGGCTGAATTTCCATTGTTGAAGATATAGACTGTCATAGCTCAGATTTTAGTGGAGATCTGGCATGGGTCACAGTCACCCCCCACCCTTTTTTATCCATGCCGATGTGAAAAAAAATGCACATCACACAAAGTTCATGAATGTCTACATGTTTGAAAAAATATTCAAATTCACTTGATTTGACCCATTTAAAAAAAACATATGATCAGAGGCCAGTTGGCAGTTCGCCCCATTCTGTCAATAATCAAATATTCTCTTGCCACTACTGACATACCATTAATATTGTGAAAATAAGTTGAATATTCCCTTAAACAACCACAGATCAAACTGTATAATTTAAAAGAAAAGGGGGTCAGTCAGTCACTGGTTACTCACAATGATTCTCTTTCAAATGGAATAGGTGGGGGTGTCATTTGGAATCACGGACAACATCCATTTATAAAGGCACACTTATTTGATTAGCAGCAATGATGGGAAGACCCTGAGAGGGCAAGGCATCCTTGATCAAAAAGGGGGGCGGAAATTAAGACAAGTATGTGCTTCTTGCTGGTGCCACTGTGTCCAGGTAAGAAAGGAAATAAAGTCATGGTTATAAATGATAAGATGGTATCTTAACTTTGAGCCACGAGATCTAAATTCCACAATGTCTTTAAGACAGCATGTCCAGCATGGGGCTGGCTATGCAGAAAAAAAAAACATGATGTCTTCCATCACAACTGTAGATCTTTCACTTGGTACCAGTGACATGGATAGTGTTGGTAGTACACTGTACGTGTAGTTGGGAAGATTATTTTGCCCTTCATGTGGACCCCCTCTACAGGCATGAGCTACGGGCTCCACCCCTCCATCCCCATGTGCCAATATGTCAATCAGCTGTAATTGCCATCCTGGAGGAACAATATCAGGCCGTGGAGCTCTAACCATGCAGATTCATTGCAACACCTAATCTGCTAATGAGCTCGGCGTGGCTATTTTCAGCATTGCCACTGACAACATGGCCATTGCTGAGGAGGCCTGGCGCGGCTTCCAGTGACAGCAGAGGACAGTTGGCCTGGTGGAGGAGGTACAAAGCAGACTACAGCCTGCATGCTTCAGGACAGCACAGTCACTCCAGATCTTGTTTGGAGGGATCCATGTGATCCTCCACACTTGCCGCTTATTATTCTGATTCTCACAGCCACTTTTTCATTTCTTCGGACACTGCATGGTGATATCCATGGGTGCAGGGGATATGTCCCCACCCCCCAATATTAATATTTATAATAATATGAAAGCCAACCCTCTCCCCAATAGAGGTAAAAATAACCGTTCAGGGGGCTCAAGTCTTTTTTATATCCTTCTTTGGGTTGCATTTCTCCAAACGTTGAATCCGTCTCAACTTGATTACACTGTAGACGGAAAAGCAAAACAACAAATATTCAAATCAAACATTACATTGAGACTTAGAATATATCCATGTAATCTATTTAGTAGAAGTTAGACCTTCCACTTAGCTTGTGTTTCATCTAGCTCAAAAAATCATCACTGATCTTACAATCAAATTAGTTAAATAATATATTAAATAATGGGCCAAAAAGACAGTTTTTGTTCCAGCAGCTCTCTAGAGCTCTAAGTTTAGTTGTTCAAGAACAAAAGCAAGAAGAAAAGCAACACAAACAATCCTTAATGGAACTGATACAAGAGGCTTTTTAATTATCTAACTCAATCAGCTAAAGACCAGTGGATCAATGAATCCCCATTACACTCCCCAGCTTTGTGCCCAGACAGCAGCAGTCTACATCAGTTCAAACAGCATGCTGCAGTTAAGTGACAGATTACAGGTTGTGGCTAATCTAATGCGGCCACAGCATTTGTGCAGAGTACATCTTTAGACTGCAAGCTTCTCTCATTGTGCCCATGTCATTTAATTGATACAACCTCTCTGAAATATTTATTGTCCTCTGCAGGTGTGACTTTACATTTCAAGGAGTTGTGTGTTTGCAGGTTAACCTACATTGTGGGACTTGGACAACAAGAGAAACCTGGAGCTTCATTTATAAACGTGTCGCACAAAAGAAGACGTACAAGAATACGTCTACGTCTACGCAAGAATTGGGGTTTATAAAAACAAACTTGACGAGTAAATGTGCGGTCTTCCACGGACACTCTGACCCAGGCTTACGCACAGAAACGTTTGAAATGAGAAACGTCGACACCGACGGCATAAGGATAAGCCCGTGAAATTGTGTGAATCTGAGACCATTGTGTAATACAAATAGAAATATTCCCTTATTATTGTTATTTATGATTCACAAAGCCATTCTTAAAATAAATATCTTACACAAGTCCTGCTAGCAACATGGAGCAGGGCCAGTTTGTCATGGCGTCTGTCAGAGTGTACAAAATTTACTATTTCTTTTTGTGGCGACTTTAGTTTTACTCCTTACATTTTAACACAAATATTGGTACTTTCTACTACTTACATTTTGAAAAATTGACTTGTTACTTCAGTTTTGTACAAAAGGTTGTCTATCAGGTGTGATTGTGAGGGCATGTCAGAGAATAGCGCTGACACGCGCCTCACACCGCGAGCGGGCACGCGTGCCACACGGAGAAAAAAGAAAAAGAGACTAGCTGTCCAGAGGATAATCAGTTGAGATTGTGTGTGTGAGTCCTGATGTTGTCAGTTCATTTAAGCCTGTTGTTGTATCGGTCTATCGTTCTGGCAAATTTTAAGTAAGCTAGGTTGCACCTGGCTGTTCAATATAATGGCGATTGTTGAACGTCCTTGCTCACGTTTGTATTTTAGGTGCATTATGACATGCTACAGTTACACTGCATAAGATAATGTAATTAATTAATAGTGGATTTATTGTTATTATTTGCTAGCATATATATATATATATATATATATATATATATATGCTAGCATATATACACACATATATACAAATAAATCCCCCTCTCACCCCTTGTGGGATGGTATGTGTCATCCTCAAGCTCGGGTCTTCTACCAGAGGCCTGGGAGTTTGAGGGTTCTGCGCAGTATCTTAGCTGTGCCTAGGACTGCACTCTTCTGGACAGAGACCTCTGATGTTTTACCTGGAATCTGCTGGAGCCACTCTCCCAGTTTGGGGTCACAGCCCCCAGTGCTCCGATTACCACCGGCACCACTGTTGCTCTTACTTTCCACATCTTTTCTAGCTCCTCTTTCAGCCCTTGGTATTTCTCAAGCTTCTTGTGTTCTTTCTTCTTTATGTTGCTGTCGCTTGGGATTGCCACATCTATCACTAATGCCTTCTTCTGCTGTTTGTCGATCAACACGATGTCTGGTTGGTTAGCCATCACCAGTTTGTCAGTCTGGATCTTGAAGTCCCACAGGATCTTAGCTCGGTCATTCTCGACTACCTTAGGAGGTGTCTTCCATTTTGACCTTGAGACTTCCAGCCCATACTCGTGGCAGATGTTCCTGTACACTATAACAGCTACCTGGTTATGGCGTTCCATGTACGCTCTTCCTGCCTGCATCTTACACCCTGTTGTTATGTGCTGTACTGTCTCAGGGGCATCCTTGCACAGTCTGCACCTGGGGTCCTGCCTGGTGTGGTAGACCCCAGCCTCTATTGATCTTGTACTGAGTGCTTGTTCTTGTGCTGCCATGATTAGTGCCTTAGTGCTGTCCTTCAGTCCAGCCTTTTCCAGCCACTGGTAGGATTTCTTGATATCAGCCACTTCTTCTATTTGTCTGTGGTACACGCCATGCAGCGGCTTGCCCCTCCATGATGGTTCTTCATCTTCCTTATCCTCACCTTCGGGTTTCTGTGTGCCTGAGGTATTCACTAAGCCGTTCATCTTTGGGGGGGCATCTTTCTGATGTACTCCTGGATCTTCGTTGTTTCATCCTGGACAGTGGTCTTGACACTCACTAGCCCTCTGCCTCCCTCGCTAAGCTTGGTGTACAGTCTCAGGGTGCTGGATTTGGAGGCATGCATTGTGAGGAGCTTTCTGTTGATGTCAGTAGCCTCTATCTCCTCCTTCGGCCAGTTTATTATACCAGTGGGGTATCTGATGACTGGCAGGGTGTATGTGTTGATGGCTCAGATCTTGTTTTTCCCATTCAACTGACTTTTCAGGACCTTCCTCACTCTTTGTAGGTATTTGGCTTTGGCTGTCTTCCTTGCTGCCTCCTCATGGTTTCCGTTAGCCTGTGGCACCCCAAGGTATTTGTAGCTATCCTGAACATCTGCAATGTGGCCTTCTGGTAGTTTGAGCCCCTCAGTTCTGATCATCTTCCCTCTTTTTGATACCATGTGACCACACTTGTCCAGTCCGAACGACATTCCAATGCCGTTGCTGTAGATCCTGGTAGTGTGGATCAGTGAGTCGATGTCTCGCTCATTTCTGGCATACAGCTTGATGTCATCCATGTAGAGGAGGTGACTGATGATTGTTCCGCTCGAATCGGTATCCGTAGCCAGTCTTTGTGATAATCTGGCTGAGGGGGTTCAGGCCTTTGCAGAACAGCAGCGGGATAATGCATCGCCTTGGTATTTGCCGCACTTGATGGTGACTTGTGCAATTGGCTTTGAGTTGGCTTCCAGACTTGTTTTCCACAGCCTCATTGAGTTCTTGATAAAGGCTATTAGTGTCCTGTTGACCTTGTACATCTCCAAGCATTCCAGTATCCATGTATGTGGCACTGAGTCGTAGGCTTTCTTGTAGTCAATCCAGGCAGTGCACAGATTGGTCTGACTGGTCTTGCAGTCTCGAGTGACTGCTCTATCCACCAGTAGCTGGTGCTTGGCTCCTCTGGTGTCACTGCCTATTCCCTTCTGGGCCCTGTGCATGTTTTGAGCCATGTGCCTACTCATCTTAGCCGCTATGATGCCTGACAGGAGCTTCCATGTTGTGCAGAGGCAGGTTATTGGCCGGTAGTTGGATGGGATTGTTCCCTTCTGGGGATCCTTCATGATCAGGATTGTTCGTCCTTGGGTTAACCATTCTGGGTGGTCCCATCCATCAGCAGTTGGTTCATTTGTACTGCCAAGCGTTCATGGAGTGCAGTTAGTTTCTTCAGCCAGTAGGTGTGGATCATGTCAGGGCCTGGTGCTGTCCAGCTCTTCATACCTGCCACTCTTTCTTGGAAGTCTGCCGTGGTTATGGTTACTGGTTCTTTTCCTGGGAGATTGCTGTGATCTGTTCTTAGATCCACTAGCCACTGAGCATCTGTGTTGTGGTATGCCTCTTTCTCCCGTATGTTCTTCCAGTACTGTTCAGTTTCTGGGTGGATCGGATCTTGTGTTATTACCCTGCCACTGAGAGTACACTTTGGATGGTTCGGCGGAGAACATCCGGTTTATTCTCCTGGCTTCTGCTTCTCCCTTGTATCTCTTTAGGCGGGTGACCAGAGCAGTGAGTCTTTTTTTGGCTGTCTCTAGAGCCTCAGGTATCGACAAATTGTTGTATTCCTTAGGTACCCCCTTCCTTACACCTTTCTGTATCTCTGAGAGCTGACTAATCTCTCTTCGTGTTGCCTTGATCTTGGCCTCTAACCTTCTCTGCCATGGGGGGTAATACTCTTTGTGGCTTGTGGTGTTCATCTTATTGCCAAGCATCTCTAGGATCACTGTTGCTGTGGCGTACATCAGCTCATTGGTCTCGGTTATGGCTTTAGTAGGGATAGTATGTAGTGCTGCATTCACATCTTTTAGCAGACTTTCAGAGGGTACTTTATCACTTAGCCTTGGCAGTCTTGGTTGTTGTACTAGGGGGTCCAGCTTGGCTATGATCTTCAATCGTAGGTCAGTCGCCCTTATGTTGAGTGGTTCTGGGCTTGTTATTGGGGCTTGGGACCCAATCTCTGAATGTGGGGATGATGATGAAATCTCCCGCTGACCTGTCGTCCTGGCTCCCCTTGCCGTAGCATATTTGTTGTACCTCGTCAATCTCTAGTTGTGATAGAAGCTGCCGTTTGCTTATGTTCGAACACTGGGCCACAAGTTGTTTCTTTGTCAGTGTTGATGATGTGTTTCGAAGCATCCACATATCCCATGGTCTCTGCATGTAACCCCTCTCACTGGGGTTGCTTGTATAGTAGCATTGCATCAGATCCATGTTTTCTGCTCTAGTCCATGTATATATATATATATATATATATATATGAAGTTGTAAACCAGAATCAGCTATAAACAGTTCTATCTAGTCTTCACTATTGCACTAGTTTTAAATAATTTCACCGGAGTTTGCGTTTTTATTCAGACGAATATACACAGAATTCTCACAGAATCACAATTGAATGATATCTTGCTAATCAGTCAGAATCGTATTAACCTGTTTAAGCCTATTGGCAGACATCCATTTAAAATATAGCCAATGGCATAGAAAGAGCCTTTTTTCCATGTCCACTAAAGTTTCTCAGCTTGCACTATAGTAACATGTGTGTGGTCCAGGTAGCTTTGCATAAAAAATGGTTGTCATTCACAAGGCTACTTTTACTTTTATACTTTAAGTATATTTCCAAGCCTGTACTTTGTTACTTTTACTTGAGTAAAGAAGTTAAATCAGTACATGAGTATTTTTTAACAGAACTATCTGTACTTCTACTTGAGTACGGGAAGTGAGTACTTTTGACACCTCTGGTGTCTGTTATGTCCCTGTTGGCAGACTCAGTGTGCAAACTTGCTGGATATAACTTGTGGTGTGAACTGTGAGCTGCATGTGTGCAGAGTTGGAAGAGAATGGAATCACTACTGCTGGGACTGCGGGACAGTGAAGTGCTACTGTCACCTAATCTGCTCCACAATGTGCCTGGGGAGCTACGACAACATCATGGACCGGGCCTCCGTCAAGGCAGAAAGGCCAGAAAACGGGGTAGGAGAGGAAGCCTTAGACAGCACATCCGAGGAGCCACCAAGCTACCACTACCACTCATGCTTCTCAGCAACCCACGATCCTTAACAAACAAACTGGATGAACTGCGTCAACAGGTTGGAGCCTGCTACGAATACTGTCTCGTCTAATGGCTTTTACGGAAACCGGGTTAAGCGAAGAAGTGTCAGACAACGTTATTCAAATGTAAGGTTTCTCCCACCTACGGTTAGACAGAGATGCAAACTCGTGCAAGACACAGGGTGGGAAGAAAACTGTGTATTTATAAGGACAGCTGGTGCTGTAACTTTGCAGTGAGAGACAAACTATGCAACCCTGACCTGGAGCTGCTGTGTGTTACCCTGCGGCCACATTATCTGCCAAGGGAATTCACCAACATATTTGTGTGTGTTGTTTATATTCCGCCAAGTGAACACCAGCAGAGCAGCTAAGGCAATCACAGACAGTGTCCATCGCTGTCTACAGAACAAACTTGACACTCCCATGCTGATACTTGGCGATTTCAATCACTGCAGCCTGAATATAACTTTCACTGGCTTTCATCAATATGTTAAGTGTAACAATAGAAACAACAACATCTACGATAAATGCTATGACAATATCAAGGACGCCTACACAGCCAGAGTCAGACCTCCCCTGAATAATTCTGATCATGATGTTATCCATTTTCTGCCCACATATTGCTCAGTTTGTAAGTCCAGCAAACTGGAAATCTATTCTGTGAAGGTATGGTCCAGTGACTAAATGGAGGAACTGAAAGGATGCTTCGTCTGCACAGACTGGGATATCTTTTCAAGGATGCAGACATTGACGGTGCCACTTAATCAATCACTGCCTACATATCTTTCTGTATTGACTCTGTTATATGGAGGACCAGGTCTACCATATTTAAAAATAAATACAGAAATAAATAAATGCTCAATAAATAAATAAGCATACAATTAATTGCCCCAAAAATACAATAAACAAATAAATGTAGGTAGAAATTAAATTATACAGTGAGACATAAATGTATATATCTCTTTTAATTAGCTTCTTTATTTATTCACCTTGTAATAATTACCTTATTTATTTATTGTCCGTTATAATCGTCAACTTTATTTATTAATTACTTATTTTTTAAATGTATTTATTTCTGTGTGTGTTTAAATTTTTGTCTGTTTTATTCTTCCGTTGCATTTTCTACCCTATATATTTTCACCCCTGGTATTTATTTCTGCCTGTCAGTTTTACATTTCTTCATGCATTTCTGCCTCATTATGCAAATGAGGAGGGGCGGGTCTTAAGAGCTCAACTTCTGCCCATTGGTTGGTTAGCATTTTACTGCATCGGTCGAATCTACATGTCAGTGGAGCTCTGAGCCAACAGGACGGCCGGGGACAGCAGGGTTTCTATCGCCAGATGAGGGACAACTCTGTCCGGCTTATTTATGTAGCATGGAAGCTAGCGTTAGCTAACTAGCAGCCAGCCCGTATCTAAATAATGTAAATACCTTTAATTATCTCAACACTTTTTAACAGTCAAACTGAAACACTGGCGGTGAGCTCCAGGTCCTGCAGCGGACGGACCGCTGCAGGGGCTCGGCCAGCGTGGAAACATCGCTAGAAAGCTCCGCTGCCGACCTCGACCTGATCTGATTGTCAACGGGACACGGAGAGGTCCAGACCCGGTAGCAGCGGCACATCCCCCCTGGAGCTCACCGCCAATGTTGAATAGCAAGCGAGCTTAGCGAACTAACCTCGCTTATAAATAAATACATTTTAGTTATCCTAACACTTTTAACAGTCAAACTGAAACACTGGCTGTGAGCTCCAGGTCCGCAGACGGACCGCCATCAGTGGTATATAATGCCTGCCTTTTAAATTAAATTGTATTTATTTATTGCGGGCTGGTTGGTTAGTTCGCTAAGCTCGCTTGCTATTCAACATTGGCGGTGAGCTCCAGGGGGGATGTGCCGCTGCTACCGGGTCTGGACCTCTCCGTGTCCCGTTGACAATCAGATCAGGTCGAGGTCGGCAGCGGAGCTTTCTAGCGATGTTTCCACGCTGGCCGAGCCCCACTGCAGCGGTCCGTCCGCGGCTGCAGGACCTGGAGCTCACCGCCAGTGTTTCAGTTTGACTGTTAAAAAGTGTTGAGATAATTAAAAGGTATTTACATTATTTAGATACGGGCTGGCTGCTAGTTAGCTAACGCTAGCTTCCATGCTACATAAATAAGCCGGACAGAGTTGTCCCTCATCTGGCGATAGAAACCCTGCTGTCCCCGGCCGTCCTGTTGGCTCAGAGCTCCACTGACATGTAGATTCGACCGATGCAGTAAAATGCTAACCAACCAATGGGCAGAAGTTGAGCCCTTAAGACCCGCCCCTCCTCATTTGCATAATGAGGCAGAAATGCATGAAGAAATGTAAAACTGACAGGCAGAAATAAATACCAGGGGTGAAAATAAATAGGTAGAAAATGCAACGGAAGAATAAAACAGACAAAAATTTAAACACACACAGAAATAAATACATTTAAAAATAAGTAATTAATAAATAAAGTTGAAGATTATAACGGACAATAAATAAATAAGGTAATTATTACAAAGGTGAATAAATAAAGAAGCTAATTAAAAGAGATATATACATTTATGTCTCACTGTATAATTTAATTTCTACCTACATTTATTTGTTTATTGTATTTTTTGGGGCAATTAATTGTATGCTTATTCATTTATTGAGCATTTATTTATTTCTGTATTTATTTTTAAATATGGTAGACCTGGTCCTCCATACTGTTATTCCTCAGAAAACTGTTAAACGACATCCTAATAACAAACCCTATATCACGAAAGGCATTAAGGAATGCATCAACAGGGTAGAGTGGGTGCGCATTTATAGAGGTTTACTCCTTGGCCCGGGTTTGACTGCATCCTGCGGCCCTTTGCTGCATGTCATTCCCTTATCTCTCCCCTTTCCTTTCTTCAGCTGTCCTGTCAATAAAGGCCTAAAATTCCCAAAAATAATCTTAAAAAAAGGAATACGTCAACAGGAAGAAAACTGCTTAGTACTGCTTGTACTGCAGCAGTACAAGGAGCAGGCAGAACAAGATCTGTTAAAGTCCAACACAAAGAAACTTTGGGACTCTACGAGACAAATGACGCACATGGACACTACCAACATGGACACTAAAAGGAAGCCCTTGTTTGCCCACAATTAAACTGCAAAGGCAAACAAGTTGAATCATTTGTATATGCGTTTTAATACTGACAATGTCAGGGAATGTGCTGTACACATACACAGTACCAAAACTCTGGAAAAAATATTATTATTCCAGTACCAAAAAGGCATGTCCCCAGGAGAACAATGAATATCGGCTGGTGGCTATTACCTCTAATGTTTTTAAATCAATGGAGAGGCTAATGACAGAGAGACTACAGATGTATAGATGTGGCTCAAGAGTGTTGTTATGTTATGTATGTTATGTGTTAGATAAATGCCAAGTTGTAGTACAAGTGATGCCATATCAGCAATAATGCACCTCACTCTGAAGCACCTTGTAAGTTCTGTTGCATATGCCAGACTGTTTTTTGTTGATATTAGTTCTGCCTTTAACTCAGTCCAGTCAGATATCATGGAATTAGTTCAGTTAAATGTACTGTAAATCAATTTTTAATCAGGTGGTATCCCTCCTTCTTGCAAAACAGGCCACAGCAGGTGAAGTTTAAAGGGATACTTCACAGATTAGCATTAAGCTTTGCATCAGTAGAAACCTAGTAGCATTTTGAAATGACCGCGCTTCCCTCGTTCATTGTCATTTAGCGTCATCTGAGGCATTTATGGCCAGAGGCTAGGAACTACAGCCAGCTAGTTCCACGTTTTCAACCTGCCCAAAGGGGGTGGGACTGTCACTAGCAGGTTTGAGTCAAGTGTATGCCATCTTAGAGCTACCATTATACTGTTCTCATCTGAATAATAATAATAACAAAATAAAAGCATACAACATTAAACAGTCTCTTGTAACTTTCTTAATTACACCACAACCATGCTTTCTCTTTTCAGCAGCAAACTTACAATTATGTGCATTTAAACTACCACACGTGTGTACTGATGTAGGGTGAGACTCGGAAATGATGGAGAAGACTTCATACATGACGAATCCCATGACTTTAATGCAGCTTTATTCACACAGTGAACAGACTTTCATGAAAGGATGAATATTTGACATGTAATCAGATGCAATGACCAAAGATTCTCAACAAATGTAAAATCGACACATCCTTTATAGTCTTTAGGCCCTCCCTTCTGGAACCTCATCCTACACTCAGAAGATTCTCATCATCAGACAGACAACACTACTCTTGTGGGCCTCTGCGACTCCGGTCACTGATAAACATCCTAAGTGTGTTATTGCCACTCTATGACAGCGACTCTTTATGGGCTCCATCCTTTTATGATTTTACCCACTTCACATATGGATCTTGACCATTTCTCACGCACAGGGCCCCTGACTCGTAACCTTCAGTTTCCAGAAGACAGGCCCCTCTCAAGAGATCCGTTAGAGAACATATAAAAATATTAAAATACATTTGGATACCTTCAGAAATAACATTCAACCTATTATGTACCACCGGGATACATTGGTACAGATCGGAGAATATGCAGGAAACTTTATTACAGACGGAATACTCAACACACTACGCAAGCTTCGCCCGCTACGGAGACCAGCACCTCAGCCAGCTAGCTGGGTAAGGGAATATCCAAAGTGGTGAAACGCGTAATAAGTATGAGCTAGGTGGAAAGCTAACTAGACGGGTACCTGTCCGATCCATCCTGCTTGCAAGTGTCCGTTCATTAGACAATAAACTGGACTTCATCCAACTTCAACAAAACTCCCAATGCGAGTTCAGAAACAGCTGTGCTTTTGTTTTTGTGGAAACATGGCTGAACAACAGTGTACCGGACTATCCAGCTACCAGACCTGCTAGCCTGCCGAGCAGATAGAGATGCTGCTCTGTCGCCGGGTAAGACTGGTGGAGGTGGGCTGTGTTTACACAGACAAGGACAGGTGCTGAAATGCGGTGCTTGTATCCAACTACTGCTACCCACTGGTGGAGTTTGTGACTGTTAAATGCCGACCATTCTACATTCCACGCAAATTCACAGCTGTGTTCATACTCGGTGTTAACATCCAACCGAGTGCTAATGCTACCGCTAACTTTGCGGAGCCTATAATGTGTGTGCACTAAATGTAGCCTGTTTCGTATGTTGATTTTATATAATGTCGTTTTTATCTATTTTAAATGTGTAACACCACTTGAGCCACGGTGAAATGTTGTTTTGTGTATATGGTTGAAATGACAATAAAACAAATTTGAGTTGAATTGACTGTCTATTATGTCTTTTTTCGGTAGGCATGGCTTGGGTGGACTCGTAGGGAAGCAAAGCAAGTGCGGTCTGGGAGTTGTTGTCTTTCATCCACATGAGCCAAAATTACATTTTCTGGCTTTTCTAGGTGGCACCAAGTTATAAAAAAATAAAAAATAAAAAATCACATTTCTACTACATAAATTACCCAATTTTATACTTATTCATCTTTCCAGCTGTGAAATATCCATTTAACTCCAACCAGTCGGATCCAGCAGTGTGCAGCACCGGTGCTCCCAAGGGTGTCAGTTCACCTCTTTTGGTTCCATTGTACACCAATGGCTGCATCAGCTCTGAGCCAAACCAACATATAGTAACATTTTCAGATGGCGCCGTCATTCTCAGTTTGCTTACTAAAAAAAGAAACAAAAGCATCCACCAAGCAGCAACAATAGAGTCGATTCTTCGGTATGGCATTACCAGCTGGTTTGGAAATTTGACAGTCAAATCCAAAACTCAGATTTCAAATCTGTTTAAAACAGCAGGAAAAATTATAGGAACACCTGCACCTCAGGAGCTTTTTGATCAGGCAACAATTAGGCAGGCTAAGATCATTCTATCTGATAACTCTCATGTTCTGTCTTGTGAGTTTGAGCTATTGAACTCAGGAAAGAGGTACTGAGTTCCTCTGTGCAAATACAACAGGTATAAGCCCTCATTTGTTCCTTTCTCAGTCAAGCTCATCAATAAGCAGCAATGAACGTATGACTATGAATTCATTAATGTATATCTGTGACTGAATGTATTGATGGATATTAATGGAGGATTGAATGCATATTTATAACTGAAAGTATGGAGTCAGCCCCCAGCCAGCTAGCAGCCAGCCCGGTCAGCACTTAACTCCAGTGCTAACGGCAGTTTACTGAACCGTCAGGAAACAGACCCAGGCCCTCGAGTCAGAACAGCGGCCATTTGTTACGTTACACCTCCCCTTCGCTTTTAGCCGTCTTTACAGTTAGCTAAATTTACCAGACAAAACTGGGATAAGGCACCAAAAGGAGTAATACCAATAGTAATTTAAAGACGTGGTACCATTGGATCTGGACGGGAAGGATAACTTTGGGAGTTGGAAGGGTGTGTTGTTATTCTGCCTTTTCACACAGGTTTGTGGATCTGAGTGTCGCAATTTTGGTTTCATATTAATATTGTAACATGTCGAATGGATAAATGAATGTTTCTTTATGACTGAATGCATTGATGCTTGGAAGTAGGAATGTTTGGAAGGCATGTATGGGAGAACAGCAGAATGTAGGAAGGATGGCTTTTTTGCACAAGTATAAAAAATTACAATTTGCAATGTGCATAGCTCTTTGAATAGCACAAATGTTCAATGTACATTTGTCTTTTAACCCTTGTGTTGTCCCCCAAGTCTAAAACCGACAAACATTTGACATTTTTGTCCCTTTTTCAGACTTTTTTCAGAAGTTTTCACTAACACCACCTTACTACCATTAGTTTTGCAGTACTTTTGGAATTCATTGTCAATAACCCTCATTTTTACCTAATATTTTAGTTAAAAAAGTAGAAATTATGTTGACTAATAGTTAAGATCAGAGGAATGAAAGTGATCAATTGTATTTGCAAAGAGCGTTGTATGGAATCCAAACAATTTTTTTATTGTAATTTGGTTAAAAAGAAACCCATATTTCAGATACAGACATTTTTAAAGGGGTCAAATTTGACCTGAGGACAACAGGAGGGTTAAATGTTTTAATCCTGTGCTTGTTGTGTGTCTCTGTTATAACTCTTGTAGCAATTTCTCTCAGTGCCCAAAACAAATTTCTCCTTGGGGAGACTAATAAAAATACTTTGACTTTGACAAACACCTCTTTGATCGATCTGCAGTGAAAAACAGACAAAATAAACAAGATACTATCGTAAATTCAAACAAAGATATATTTGCAAAGAAAACTCACATGTTCTGTAATTATATTAACATGTTATGGAATTTATTCTAATGAATAATATGATTAACAGGACAAATAGACTGATGCTGTTTTTGATGCCTCCGTCTGGTGGAGGACATAGTCTTAATATGGTCATCATATAGTAGCATATCATAGTGTTTTATACAGTGTTCATTCTTATGGCTTTATTTTTCCTTTTTATTTTTGTTTTAAATGTTTTAACCATTGTGAAAGGTGCAATAGAATGTTTTACTATGGTGTTTTTACTATTTACTGTTTGTCATTTTCAATTAGATTAATTCTGACACCTTTAGCTTCTGAGATACAATCCAATGAATGGGTAAAGGCATGTCATGCGTAATGACGCACAATGGCTGGCTTTGCAATATTGGAAGATGTGGCAAATGGAGACAGACAGCAAGAAGAGTTGCTGGCAAATAAGGGCGAGTGGTCTCATAGCTGGTTCCGACTTCCTCGAGCTGTCCTGTTAGCTCTCTGTACTATTTTGGGCCCGTCGTTAGAAAGGAGCACTAGGAGAAACCACGCCTTGCCTGTCCCACTTCAAGAGGGTTCAGCTCCGGTGTCCCATGGCATGAACACTTTCTTGGGGTAGTGCTAGGCGTTTCTTTTTGCATAAACCTTAATATAAGACCATTTCTTTTTTTTGGTCCGACCTCTGAGGCTGTTGTATTAACTGCGTATGCAACATTTTGTCACTCTACAGCTTTTGGCATTAGTAATGCCCACACTGTGCCCTCCAAACATATTTTCCTCTTCTCCACCTCGATAAAACAAACTCCAACTTCACATTAAGTAAAAGTCCTTTGATTTATTTTCTGACCATGATGTTGCTATGGTTGAATATTAATTTGGGACGTTTCATTGACTCTTTAAGAGCAATTATGGGCGTGACATAAAGCCAGCAAAGATGCGCCACATTTAGAGTTGATTGTGATTTCTAAAGCGAATCAGGCGTAGGATGTGCGTGTGCACAGTTTTTTATCACTAAGATGTCTTTGCAATTATATTGTTTTGGAATTTTTAATTGTGATTTGTTTTTAAATACTGTACAGTCACTGTAGTGAATACCTGTGTGCAAAAAGTTTTTCAAACTATACTCAAAGTCAATTAGTTGATCAAAAAATACCAAAAACTATTATGATAATTTATTACTTGTTAAATACATTTTCTATTTCCTTGTTTTAAGCTTCTAAATTGTATGCAATCGTAAACTGAATATGTTTGGGTTTTGAAGTATTAGTCAGTCAAAACAAGCATTAATTGATGATGCCATTCCCAAACATATTAATTTTACAATGACATAAAAAAGAAAAAAAGCAGCAAATCAACACGTTTTAGATGCTAATGTTTGGCAATTTTCGCTTGATGAATTACTTAAGCAATTAATTGATTGTGAAAGTTGTTTATTAATTTTCTGTCAATTGACTCACTAAATGAATGGACTAATTCTTTCAGCACATCATTTAGAAGAAATATTACTCTGTCCAATAACAGCATGAAATTTGTGTTTTTCCTTGATAGTGTGAACATTGGGCATGCAGTTCCAGTTGTTTGCAGCCAATACTACTACTTTGTTATTAAGGAAAAAACAGCCACCAACATATTGGTCGTTATTAGTTTTCTGAAGATGATGATATGTTCAAAACATCATCTACCAACCATCGGTGATATTGGTGAGGCTGAGCTGTAGTCAAGTCCACCTTTGTCGAGTCCAAGACCAGAACTATTGCAGACCGAGTCCAAAAAGGTTTGAGTCCATGTCAAGAACAAATCCAAAAGAAAGACATTCTAGACCGAGAAAGAAAGGATCAAATTAGGCTATGTTATTGACTTTAAGTTGTTACCAGGAGTAGCCATTTTTGTAGTCTTAGTGCTAAAACTACATCTCACAGAGTCTCATCCACCATCTTGATTCTTGTCTCATCTGCCATCTTGAGCATGGCTTAGCTACCAGGTCACCTCCTCCCTCTTCTGATGGAGACAAGGGAAAAATGTCTTGAGTCCTGTACGGCAAGATATATATATATATCTTTTTTCTTCCTTTAGTTTACTTTCATACAGCTTGTTCAATTTCATTGCCTATTTTATTTTTTATATTCTGTTCTCTTTTAAATATTTTTAATATCCACAATAGACGAGGGCTACAATTTGTCGATATTCACAATATTGTAGGGTTGACAATTGGTGCTTTCACAAAATATGTTCGCAATGAGATTTTAGATTAATAAAATAGTATAAAGTGTCTCGAGATAACTCTTGTTATGAATTGATACTATAAATAAAATTGAATTTAATTTAATTAATCATAAACATTTGGATATAATGACTAATTGTGAAGGCAAATAATAGAACTACAACAGTCTGGTAAATTCAGGAAATTACATCACTAGTCATTACTGTAATTAGGCCTTAAAACCAGGAAAAATAAGTATTAGATATTAGGATATTATAAGTCTCATAGCACATTGATATAATTCAATTTCAATTCAATTTTATTTAAAGTATCAATTCATAACAAGAGTTATCTCGAGACACTTTCCAGATAGAGCAGGTCTAGACCACACTCCAGAATTTACAAGGACCCAACAGTTCTAGTAGTTCCTCCAGAGCAAGCAACAGCGACAGTGGCAAAACTCCTTTAGGAAGAAACCCTGACAGACCCAGGCTCTTGGTAGGCGGTGTCTGACGACCGGTTGGGGTTAGAATGAAGAGTGGCACTAACGGTTACAAAAAAAATAATAGTTTGTAGTAGTTCTTTGTAGTAGTTCATGGCATAGCAGGGCACTGTGCGGCATTACAAGGCACAGCAGGACGTAGCAGGGCACAGCAGAGCGTAGCAGAATGAACACGGCATCGCAGGACGTGTAGCGGGACCATGGCTACAGCTGCTACCATGATTTTGGAGCCTCCCTGATCCGAGGAAACATGCTGGGGAAAAGAACATAAGGACTCCGGGAATGACCCCAGAGATAGGTTAGTAACAAGCATTTCTGGGACATGGATGCACATAAATGGAAAGATAGAAAGATATACTATTGTTATACTGCCCAGCCCTACTACAACTACATTCCATTGTGCAAGCCTGTATTGTATAATGACAATAATTAATCCTAAACAGTGTGGCCATTACATAATCTTCCTAACCCAAGAGGAACACGTTTATTTTTCAACTGTAAGCTGTCTCTAAAACAAGAAATACTTGAAATAATGTTTCTTTTATATGGGTTCATGCAAAAAATATTAATATTGGCTGAAATATTATCCGATAGTGTTCTACCTCTTAGGTGCTTATATTAGTGTTGGCCTCAATAATCCAAAATCAGTATCAGTATTTAACATTTGACTGGCTTATACTGCAACCTAAAACTTTAGCTCTGTGTATACAGACAGAAAATTTTGGATTATGTTTAAAGTCTAGTAGTCAAATGTATCTGGACCAAAGTCATTCACTTTGAAAACTTTTCTATATACAGTAGATGCCTGTTATTTAAGGGCAGAATGAGTAGGATTTGTTTGTTGCGGTTTGTAAAAGTTGGCCCGTTTTCCCGGCTCTTGAGATTCACTTTTTTTTTTTAGGAAAATCATACTCATTCTGCCTTTAAATGAGTGATATATGCCCACTGGATTATATTAGGCCTGAATTTCAGGATGTTGATTTTGTGTGCAGTGATGAGTATTTTCATCTGAGCATTGCTGAATGCTGAGGCCCAACACGTCGATCATGTTTGGATTGCAGAGAATTCAATAGTTCTCCAGGAAATCATTATAATCTAGACACATTCAGTGTCAAATTCTCAGACTGATTGAGATAACAAAGCAGCATGTGTTATTGTAAGGGCATTGTTTCTTCTGTTCTGCCTCGGTCCAGGTCCTGTTTCTCATTTAAAGGCATCTACACAATCATTTTGGGTAGTGGCAATTGAATATCTGATTGGGGTTATGAATTCAGGGGATTCATTTCACTGCAACAATGCATCAATTGTTTCCAGTAAGAGACGCAGTGGGTGTTGTTGTTCAGTAAACTGATCATACACAGAGTGTACTAATGCTTGTGTGATGGAATCCATTGATCTGCTGTCCCCCTGCATCGTACTTTCCTAATGATATCTGAGAGGCCACTGTTACAGAAAAGGAGAACAGCATTTCCCCAGCTCTCTAGAGCAATTTATTGTGGGAAGGTAATATTAAGTCTATATTTGAAAAAATGGACTGGATGAGCCCCTGTCTGAATGTGGGCTCTGAGCCTGAAACCACAGCGGCTCATGGTGGCACTGGCAGTCATTTTCAATTTTTCTTCAGAGGGAGACATCATTGACTGTAACAGAGCAGCTAAAGAGAAGCTGCATTATTTATTTGTTAAAATCTTTTCATCTGTTTTATCAACACCGTTAGGGACTGTATACAAATCATTGGGGTGAAAATGGGGACCCTTTTATTAAAAGCCAGACCCTTTTAACATTATTCTCTTTCTTTTTTTAATGCTCCCATTGCCTAGAAAACAATCCACTTCATTTTCCCCAATATCTCAAAATTATGTACGTATGGAAAACATAAGCTTCGGCTGAGCAGTATGCTTTTTGGTAGTCACATTGGTAACTCCTTTCTTTGGCTGTGGATAGTAACCTGACACGCCAGATGGTTTCTTATGCAGAACCATATGAGAAGCCATCTTTGGAAACTCTTTGGAAAAGGGCAGGCACTTGAAAAAAAACAACCTGGCAGGTGATTGGATGAACCATTTGTCTATTACATCCACTATTCTGGTTTTGAACGGACAGTTGCGGTTGTCACACACACCTGAACAATGCCTGTATAGTAGGTGACAGTAGCTTCTCACAGAATGCTGATTATTATTGCAAGAATATAGCTGCCGTGCAAAGGAAAGTGGGTGGTGCTTATCAATTAAACTGGTGGCTCAGTGTGATAAAGGCTTGTCTTTCCCTAGCGAGAGTGCAAGACTGGCAGCAGTGTCCGCGAGGAGTTTATTGCTGCTAAACAACAGAGACGCCACACTGGAGCAACTTGGGACTCTTGCCTTGAGAATTAAAATCCTAATACCGCCAGCTTTGTTTTTGTTTTGGAACCAACCACCATAACCAAAAATCTGAGAGAAAAGAACTGTTGTCTGACGCTGCCTGGGCTGGCCGCTCATTGGAGCTACCAGTCGGAGCTAGCTGCCAAAGGCTAACCAAGGTAAGGCAACCTTCAGTGCAAAAACTGCAGTTCCTTGAACGGTCCCTTGAGGGTGGCTACAACAGGGAGTCAATCACGTTAGACCTCGCATTCTAGAGCTGAAATAAACATATTTATATCTTTAAAAAGCGATGGATGGATGTACTCTCAACACATAGACATGCCAAGAGTCAGAAAAACATTCCCTTAACATATCAAAAAGGTGAATATTGAAACAAGAGTGAAACAAGGATAGGCAGGGCAGCAGCTCTGTGGCTTCTGATGGACTTGAGCATAGGGTTGGGTACCCAGATCTGGTGCTAATACGTGCCTTAACGACCAGCATCTAGTGGACCGAATAGCAATGTGGAGTGCGGTGTAACATTGCTAATAGACTTGTTTTACTACTACAATCAGGGATTTCTCATATAGTGTGATGTAACCCTAACCCTAAGTAGTTGAAAACGTAATAAGCAACTAAAACATGTATTTCCAGAGCCTGTTTTTTGACCCTTGGGTGAAGTGTGTTTGTGGTGCAGCATCAGCCACTGTATGGTAAACATAACACTGAGACAAACCACAGTCAAGTTTTTGGTCATTGATCTTAGTCATTAGCTAAGAGCTCATGGCGCCACTCAATGACCAGCGGGACTCACCGGGTAATATTAGCACGCAACTACACTATGGATCCTCTTACGCCTGTTTTTGTGTCAAACGCTCTTAATAGAGGGTGTTAAAAAACAACGATAGAACCAGGTAAAGTGGTTCAACCAATCTGAGACCTTTCTTTGCAGTGAGACTGAAGGTTAACCTAGTGATTCATTTTGATTGGCAGACAGATAGTCAGACCGACAGATTTATAGACAGCTGTGTTTATTTTGGAACCTAATTCTGATGTTCAGTCTTAGTTTCAGTCCTAATCTTTTGACAAAATGTACACAATATTAGTTTTACTCACATTTTAGTCATTTGGCTATTGTTAGTTTTACTCTAGTTTTAATCAGCACTAATCAAAAGCATTGTGTAACCTTAGGTATAAGGTTCAATCTAGTCCAACATTGCCAGACCTACTGTTTGTCCACAGCACTGGGAAGTAAGGTCTGGCTACACCACATTACATTCCTAGATACATTTTGGAGTTTTTTTTTTATTTTATTTTTTTAAACTCACTTTTAAAAAAAACTCAGGGTTGGTTGCATTTTTTTTTTTAACCAATCACAATTGTCTTGGGGGGTGCCGAGTTCCGGACCCAGCAACGGTGGCTCTGCAAAACAGGAAGGATCTTGTTTTGGTGGAACATTTTCACCCCACAAAATAAAACGCTACTTGAAACATTAAAGGAAGTGAATTGTTCACACAATACAGTAACGTGAGCTACAGTATATAAATCAGCTGGATCTTGTTTGGAGTTACTCACCGGAAACTATTCTTTGACTTGTTACCATTTGTGTAGATATGTTTCAACATAAATGCATCAATGGCCATAAAATCTGAAAAAGGGGTTAATTAAAAGACTGTGAAATGTTTCTGAAACTTAGTCTGACATTTCAACATTTTTGATTCAATGCCAAAATGAAATTGTGGCCATTGTCAGGTTTTTCTTATCCAGTGGTTGTTTATGATGTATAAGAAGCATCACTCTGTAAAATGGCTTCTATATCTACATCATCTTCTTTTAGCGGATTGCATAATGTCAATTTCAGGAGTAAAATTTTCCAAGTTTCTCCATTGCATTCATATTATTTCAATAATTTAAATCAGGTTTCAAAATAGCTAACTGCTGAACATTTTCTGATTCTGATACTAACACTACCATGTCCTTA
>JABXJD010003550.1:0-17217 GCA_013375575.1 Percina caprodes | reverse complement strand
TTTACATTTGGCAACGATGTTAAGATAGCCACTGTTTTTAACAATCATGATGTGCATGATTTTACCTCTGTTTTCCTACGCATCACACTCCACTGTTATGGGGCCATTTCAGTAATTTACTCACTAACATTGTTGTGGAAACACAATTAACATGGGAACTAAATGCACACTTCCTGCGTTACTACATTACTTCAAATACTAAGTTACTCCTCTAGTAAACTAGTATTCACAAGAAATAAGAAAATTCAACAGAAATGAGACCATTCAACAAAGTACTATGGGTAATAAATTCAACACATGAACTGGTTGCTATGCAATCATCACTAGGCTTCCCCAGTCATTGTATATTTTAGCATATAGGTATCACATTTGCTCTAGAATCTTTGCTAGTGCCCTCTACAAGCATAGGCAGAGTTTTATTTTCATTTAAAAAAAAAACAACATAAGTCATTTTAATATATATTTTATTCATATTTAATTTGGTTGTATTTTATCTTCCACTACACAACACCTGATTGTTGGTATATAACAGGCTTCAAAGATTATTAGATTATAGAATTATGTTGCAGTTATGCCACAGCTTCATGGGGCAGTTATGCCCTATGGTGTTTTCCAAACACATAACCCAACTCGTCCCAGGACTATTAACTCTATATTAAATGTTCCCGCATAGTCACAAAGAGAATTCACAACAATTGCAAATGCAGATAATTAGTCTGCAATTGCTAGAAATCAGGCCATTATGAAAACTGCAGCCACCCCGCTGACAACTTTGCTTCATGATTAACTGTTGATAATGTTGCCTCCCTGCAACAACGCTGCTCCAACTGACTGTGTTGCATCCACAGCCCAAATACAGTACAAAGGGACAAAAGCAGCCACTAGACCTATAGGGAATATATTTAATATACTGAGTATTTTCCTTTTATCCACACTACAACATGCCTTTTGTCATAATTTTAGCTAAATCATCCCAGATCAATAAAGGCATCAAACCAAAACAATTGTAACTGAGGGCATTTTCTGACCGATCTGAGTGATATAATCGCAATTTTTTACAAAAGCTTATGCAATCAGGCATTTTGGGCCGCAACAATCTAAAAAAATTTTGCAATATCCTGGAGGGACTGACAATAGTTAACCTTTTCTCAAATCTCTGCAGGGTAAATCCAGACTATCTAGACTATATGTCCAATCTGAGATTTCTGTTACAACCTTTGAACATACACACACTCCCCTAACACAAGTTCCTTCCCAAGGCTGTTTCCCAGCAGCCTCTGCAATTAGCGCTGCTCAAGATGATTGTGATTGGTTTAAAGAAATGCCAATAAACCAGAGCACGTTTTTCTCCCATACCGGAATGTTGTATGGACTAGCCAGACCCTCCTCCGCAGCGCTATGGAGGAAGGTCTGGCAATGCGACTTACCTACAACCAATCAGAGCAACAAAATGATGTAGCTTTGTTTACTTTACTTCGTACTACTTTATTTCTGAAAACTATTACCCCACCATTTTGTTGCAATGAAGTTGCGGAGACAAAGAAAGTTGCGGAAAAGTTGTTAAGTTTTTTTTCTTTGTATAGTTCTTTAAAACTAAAAAGGATACTTGTTTTGGGGAGAATAAAATTACTCTGGGCTGAGTTTTCCTAGTAACCTTACCAGAAAGGCTCAGGACAAGTTTTAAGACAAAAAAATAAAAAATAATTAAATAAATCAAATTTGAACATGTATGTCAGTGGCTTGTTGACGTGTTAGTTATTTCCTTATCTGGCCCGGGACACACAATCATATGGTTTGATAAAGAACTTGTTGGACTTTAACTTATCATTCCACTTACAATAACAAGCGTAGCTGTGCTCAGTTTAAATCATCCTGTAGTCTCATCTCTTTCTCGGTCTTTTGCTGTGTGTTTTGTTGGTAAATTTGAGATGTTCAAGTCACACGTCTAGTCAGAAACACAGAAATTAATATCCTGGAGGGACTGCCATTTGAGAATTTATGTCATTCTTATTTATTTCTTACTTATTTATTTGCACTTCCTCACCAGCTATTCGGGGCTCATTTTGATTTGTTTTCTGTTACACTAGTAATTGGGCTGAAGCTGCTGGAAAGTTGGGTTAGCGCCTAGCTTAGCAACCACCAGCTGCTGTTTTGCCTAGACGCCCTCTTGCCTGGGCTGCTGTTTTGCTTAAGACTGCTGTTGTGTCTTAAAATTCTGAGTATTGTTGCAGTTTCCACCGATTGCCAATGTGTGCAGCACCTGTTCCATGTGAACCATTGTTTTAACCGGGTGAATGTAGTGGAAGTGTTTGTCCCCCTATGTCTATTTGGTTCATTAGTTGGTTATTTTCCCTTTGGTTATTTGGTTTTTAATTTAGTTAAAAGTTGCAGTCATATTCTGTTTAGTTTTCTTTTCATTAGTGAGTTTTTCTATTTAAAATTTTTTCTTTGGATAAGCTTTTATTGTGTTCTAGCTATTAGTATTTTGTTTGTTTATTGCCAAGTGTTTCCTTTTGAATTTATAGTCTTGTTTTTCACTGCCTCTTGGAACCACTAATGGTTCTGGCAGTTTAGATAATTTATATCATTTATTTTGTGTTAAGTTTCTTTCAGTTTGTTCTTTTCATTTTATGGATTTTGATGTTCTTTTGAGGATAAAACCTTGCTAATTGTGTATGTGTCCCCCGTTTTTGTTCCCATTTTAGTTGCTGAGAGTCAAAGGTGTCTGGGTGGTGGTATCCCCTTCCTATTTGCTGTGTGTCTTCCCGTTTTCATTTTCAGTGTTTACTGTGGTGTGTTTTTGTGTGTCACCGATGACTTTCCCTGGGATCCTCACTGCCCTCATACTCCCTCCCCTTCACTGGTAAGCCTCAGTACAAATATAAAGGGAAATATATATATATATATATATATATATATATATATATATATATATATATATATATATATATATATATATATCCTTTTTTAAACTGTTGTTTTTAAACTGATTGAAATAAAATGTGTTCTTTTAAAAGTTGAACCTTGTCTCTGGCTGCGTTGTATATCTGTGTGACCTTAAATATATCACTAACGTTGTAATTGGGATTAAAATCATTCTCTGGGCGAAATTCCCAGGGTGGCGTCGTCGGTGTCCACATTCAGTCTCTGTCCGCTTTCTTGTGCTGCCACACTACATTGCACATTTTCTCAGCTCTGATAGCCGACTGCTGTCTACTCTGAGCGCATTCACTATCATACTCTCTCTCTAGTATACACAAAGCACTGAGCTATTCCTTAAGGAGCTTCCCTGGTCTTTTAACAAGACAATAGCCTGCCAGAGCTTCCTGATCCAAACCATCCAAAAAATGCGTTCACACTAGAAAGGAACCGGACCATGTTTCAGCTTAATCTGGACCTCTTTTGGTTGGAGGTAAGTGTGAAAAGCCCACTTAGTCTCTGTGCTTTCTTTGTCTCTGGTCGGTTCGTCGTGTTCACTCCCTGCGTCATTCCCTGCTCACTCCTTCCTTGTGGTTTTTGTTTTGAGTTGTTTTTGGATTAAAAAAACTGCCTGCTTACTGCCTCCTCGCCTCCACACTCTGCACTTTTGGGTCCAAGCCTGCCATTCTACTGACAAAGAATAACACTTACGTAAAGGACTGTAGCACTAACCTCCTTTGTCAGGAGATGCAGTTTCCCCAGCTTGCCATAGTTCACAGTAAAGGCCACCTGTCCCAATAAAAACAAAGGTTAGTGGATATTGTTTTTACAAATATAATATACAACTTCTATGTGACCCTACAATTGAATACAAACAGTGTTGACATCAAACAGCATCCACCAGAAAACACATCCAACCTTTGTCCATCCATCCATCCATCTTCGTCCACTTATCCAGTGTTGGGTCGCAGGGCAGCAGCTCCAGTAAACCCCTAAACTTCCCTTTCCCAAGGCACATTAACCAGCTCCGACTGGGGAATCCCAAGGCTTTCCCAGGCCAGGTTGGAGATTTAATCCCTCCACCTTGTCCTGGGTCTTCCCCGAAGCCTCCTCCCAGCTGGATGTGCCTGGAACACCTCCCTAGGGAGACACCAAGGAGGCATCCTTAATAGATGCCTGAATCACCTCAACTGGCTCCTTTTGATGCGAAGGAGCAACGGTTCTACTCTGAGCTCCTCGTTAATGACTGAGCTTCTCACCTATCTCTAAGGGAGATGCCAGCCCCCTCCTGAGGAAACCCATTTTGGCCGCTTGTACCCTTGTACTCTTTCGGTCATGACCCAGCCTTCATGACCATAGGTGAGGGTAGGAACAAAAACGACGGTAGATCAAGAGCTTTGCCTTCTGGCTCAGCTCTTCGTCAACGATGCAATAAATTTAATGTAATTCTGCACCTGCAACGCCGATTCTCCGACAAATTTCTGTCTATTTTCCCTTCACTCGTGAACAAGCCCCCAAGGTATTCAAACTCCTTTACTTGGGGTAAGGACTCATTCCCTACCTGAAGAAGGCACTCCATCGGTTTCCTGCTGAGAACCATGGCCTCAGATTTAGAGGTGCTGATCCTAATCCCAGCCGCTTCACACTCGACAGCGAACCAATCCAGTGAGTGCTGAGGGTCACAGGCCGATGATGCCATCAGGACCACATCATCCGCGAAAAGCAACGATGAGATCCCCAGCCCACCGAACTGCAACCCCTCCCCCACCGGCTACGCTTCAATATCCTGTCCATAAATACTCCAAACAGGATTGGTGACAAAGTGCAGCCCTGGCGGGCCTAACATCACCTGGAACGAGTCTGACTTACTGCAGAGAACCCGGACACAGGTCTCGCTTTGGTCATACAGAGATTGGATGGCCCAGAGAAGGGAGCCCTTCACCCCATACTCCCGCAGCACCTCCCACAGTATCTCCCGAGGGTCCCGGTCATACGCCTTCTTCAGATCCTTCAGGGTATACTCCCAGACTCCCTCCAGGATCCTTGCAAGAATGAAGATATGGTCCACGACCAGGACGGAATCCGCATTGTTCTTCTTCAACCCGAGGCTCGACTATTGGCCGAACCAGCACCTTGGAGTCCACTTTACCAGGAAGGCTGAGAAGTGTGATACCCCTGTAATTGGCACACACCCTCTGGTCTCCTTTTTGAAGAGGGAACCACTACTCCGGTCTGCCACTCCATAGCTACCATCCCGGACCTCCACACAATGTTGAAGAGGCGTGTCAACCAAGACAGCCCCTCCACACACAGAGCTTTCAGCATTTCTGGACAGATCTCATCAATCCATGGGGCTTTACCACTGTGGAGTTGTTTGACTACCTCAGGGAAATTGACGATAATCCCCTATAATCCTCCAGCTCTGCCTCTACCATAGAGGACGTATTAGCTGGATTTAGGAGGTCCTCAAAGTGCTCCTTCCTCCACCCTATTACCTCCTCAGTTGAGATCAAAAGCATCCCATCGTTACTGTACACAGTTTGGATGGTTCCCTGCTTCCCTTCCTGAGGTGGCAAATGGTTTTACCTTTGTCTAGTTCTAGAAATAAATGTGGGTCTTAAATGAGATGATGTTATTTGTAAGCAACATAGCATATATTATAATGTACTGTACCCCATTTCTTATCTGTATAGACAAGATCTTTACCTGTGGATATGTCCAGGGCAGAAACTCATCACCCTTATTTGATAGCTCCTCAGTCCTCGGTTCCTCTCTCCTCCCACCCATGATTTCCTCCGTGCCTCCTTAGTGGGAGGGACTAAGACGTGATGAAGGGAGGCAAGCGGAGGAGTCAAGACGGCAATTTAAGCGACATTAAAAGCACTTTCAAAATTGATTACACACTTTTATAGTGGTATGGCATTGTTAACTGGTGAATAGTTTCTCTCTTCTGTCCACACTGCATTATGTGTTACTGCTAATGATGTGATGTCTCTAGGAGCCAAAGGAAGCCTAGGCTCCCCATGAAAATATATAACAATTTAAATAAAAAACAAAATTTGTCTTTATTACCGTTGTGTGTTTTACTGATTTTGCCATTTCCCTTATCAAAACATTCCATTATCATTTTTTTCTGTAGCTTGTGTAGCAAAACAGTGTCCCTCTGCCACTGTGTGCGTGGTGCAGTCCTGTCTGTGCTCTGTCTAGTGGTTAGTAAAATGCTAAAGGCTCCAAATAGGCCAGCTTTTCTTGGCATCCCTAAGAGAAAAAGTAAACATTTTCAGCCAATCATTAAATGGTCAATTCATCATAAATGAAAAACCAGGGAGGCCAGGTTGAACCTGGCTTCTCACCAATCACATGCCTCAGACACGTACGTGGCGTTTCATCCGTCCTCTCAAAAGTGCCACACGCCATTGAATGTGAGCATTTGCCCACTCAAGTTGGTTATGATGACAAACTGCAGTCAAGTCAAGAGAGCGAGAGAGAGAGAGAGAGCACGAGAGAGACAGGGATGAAAAATAACAATATTTGAGAGAAATAAGCCTTTGTGTGCATAAAAAGTCTTAGATCTTTGAGTTCAGCTCGTGAAAATTGGGGGAAAAAACAAAAGTGTTGTTTATTATTTTGTTCAGTGTATTACTACTACTAGTATCATTAGTATTTTAGTGGTTTCTAAGCAACCTGTTTCTTGCACACTGTCCCATTAATGTCCCGTTAATATATGAAGTCGAATGCATGCATGTATTAAGAAAACTGGATACAGCTTTCGACAGGAAGCCCCACACATTCCAAAGAAAGTGCTCAAAAGTGCATAAAGCAATCATGGAGCTTGGCTCTTCTGCGTTGACTGGCCCATGATGTCACGATGGGCATGCACAGTTTGTGCTGTTGTAGCAACCGGTAGCAGCACGCTTGTTCGTGAGCTGTGTGTCTCTTACAAGAACAGTTAGTTAGTTGGTATAAATGGCGAAGCTCATGAACTCGCCATTTCATTGTCTAAAATATTCATTAACATCGAACATCGTGTTTTTGTTGTTCCTGGTCGTTTACATCCTTACCTAAAGAAATGATGGATGTATTTAGACAACCAAGAAGATGTAATCATTGCAGCGTTACTAGCGGCACGGGCGGGCGCAGTCCGGTGGGTCTGCTTGCGTTCTTTTAGCCTAGTTTAATAACTCTGGATTCAGTTATTATTGAATGTTAAAAATGTTAAAACAAGGACCCTTTTAGTGTTTGGGCTGATAAGTTGATGTACCCTAAAAGAAATTATCTGCACAGTGTGTGAATGGTGAATGGTTCCTGTATTATGTAAAAGCACTTTGAGTAGTCATTAAGACTAGAAAAGCACTATATAAGAATAGTCCCTTTGCTCATCAGATAAACATTCACACTCAATGGCGCAGCATCGGGGGAAACTCAGGGCTCAGTGTCTTGCCCAAGGACACTTCGACATGGGTTTGCAGGGCCAGGGATCAAACCACTAACCTTCCGATTGGCAGACAATCGCTCTACCACTGATTTAAAGCTGCCCAGTTCCACCCTTATCCGCTAAGCCCATGGGGGCTTTAAGACATGGTGCTCTTCATGGGGGCTTGGGGAAACTGTCTGTATCCTCGACATTCCACTTCTGGGATTGCTCCGTTGCGGCAGGAAATTCCGCCGGATGCATGTCTTCTCACGGAGGTCTGTTTCCTTACGCTTTCTTTATGATAGAATTCTAAACTCCGGTGGACTCTATGGGACAATGCTCCTCAGATCACTGCATGGTAAACTGAGACAGTTTGCTAGGCTATCTGTCCAATCTGAGTTTTCTCTTGCACGATTAAAACAACTTTTGAACATACACGTTCAACAAACCCAGGTTCCTTCCCAAGGCTATTTTGCAGTGGCTTTGTGCAGAAATTAGCACGTCCCATGACAATTGTGATTGGTTCAAAGAAATGCCAATAAACCAAAGCATGTTTTCCTCCTATCCTGGAATGATGTGTGGACTAGTCTGACCCTCCTCCGCAGAGTGTGGAGGAAGTTCTGGCAAAGCAAGTCTAGGAGAAATTCTATGTGCACGTCAGGATACATGTAGGGTCCGTGTCTCCACGTACCTACGTACGTAGCCACGGCGTAGATTTAACCATTATTTAACAGAACCATAAATCGGCTTTACGAGTCTAAAGTTACGCTTGGGCTCTGTGAGGCTGTTCTTAAAAGAAGTCAGCATGCTAACTTGCTCACAATGGACAAATGTTTGACCTGATGGTGGCTCTGGTAGAAAAATCTGTGGAACACTAAAGTTATTACAATGAATCCCCCGGGATAAAATGTCACACTAATACAGTAGCGTGGCTTAAAAAATCCTCTCCTAAATATAAAGAGAGTTAGCACAATCTTGCAAAATTGATTCCTTCCTACATCATCTCATGACATTGTTTATAATTCTGACTCACTGTTGATCCAGTTCAGTTTATTATTATCTGGATTGAGTCTGAACATAAATTATGAGTGTGTAAAACTAGGGTAATAAGATGAGAAAAGGTTGGAGTCCAACATGGTCGGACTGTGATGAGCGCCTGTTTGCACAAGCAGTAAAATTCTGTGTGATGGTGTGATGATGACATTTTATGTGGCTCTGTCAATTCTAAATCCTCTGAATGAGAAACCAGATGCTATCATGCAAAATTCATCTTGCTTGTGGATGAAATGTTGCTTTCTTTATTTGATGTATTTGCCATTAGCAGGATATTGGGTCCAGATACACTGCATAAAACTGTAAAACTGTGCATATTTAAACAATTAACATACTGAATAGTCATTAATTCCAATTACTGTATTTTTAACATAATAATGTAAGATTACTAATGCAATAGTAATATGGCCAATGAAAATTAGGCATTATTTGTGTTTTCCGCTTTCTTTTGCTTTTATGTGGTCAGACTAATCATATAAAAACAATGTAATCAACAGATAAAGAATACCAGTGAAAAGGAAATCGGCCGGTAAAAATGACCTTTTGATTATGGTTATTACATTTCATGCTGTGAGTGGCTGAGTAGCCTTTAGATACAAACTGCATCTGTGAGTGAGATGATTCATTTTACTGAAAAAATACAAAACAATGAAAGACTTGCTACTTAAACGGAAAAAAAATACATTAAGATGTAATTACAGATCATTACATAAAAGGTTAAATGTTGTTTTGATTACAGATGGTGGAGTTTTTTATGCATCTTTTTTATTGAGTGTGTCTTTGCTCTGTATATTGTGTTTTGTGAATGTAGGGAGAGCCTCTGGTCATTGCATGCCAGCCTTTTCAATGTAATGCAAGACCTTCCTGAAACTCTGACAGTGCTTGACATGAGCTGTGTTAATTACAGTAATGGCACGCATTCTCATTAAGTCATTGTTTATGTATCCCGGGGCCTTATGGAGCCAGAGTGGTGCTCTGGTCTGCCCAAGCGCGCCGCCTCACTGGTCTGTGTGTGGCTCTGGCCTCGTTAACACAGACAGCTGTTCCTCCCAGCCACGGCCAACATGACGAGTGGCGCCGGACGTGCCACTGAACGCACCCACTGTGGGAGCAACTGTCAGAAATAGAAGTATCCCACAAGGCAAGAAAAACGTCAATGAGTAATCAGCGAAAAAGTGCTCCTCGGGTTGTGTTTTTTCAGGCATAGAACCAGCCGCTCCCTTTCAAAAGACTGTTCATGAGGCTGTCTCATGACCGCATCCGATCCCTTTAAATTGGTGAAGTCAAAGTGGCTGTTGGTGTATAATTCTACCAGTAACCTGTGGTGAAGAAATCCGTGTGCGTGAGATAGAACAGTCACAGGAATTCAATAAGATTTCTTAGACAGGGCATGTAGCCAAAAGTCATGCTGCAGGATGCAAAAAAAAGTTCAGAGCCTGTATCTATTAACTTACCTAAAGCTTTAGTGCGTAACAGTCTTTTTCATTCAAGCCATTGCCAAATGAGTTGCTACAAAGCTAATTAAGACTATCAGCTCCACACGACTCTCTCTGTATTTCTCAATATGGATATGTTCAGAAGATTGGGTCGGCAATTTTCATGCACAGAAACTCAAGTGAAGATAATGACCTCTTCTGAAGAGTCTGTCATGTTTTAGGAAGGGTGAGGGCGCATGTGCAATCACAGCAAGGCTTGTATCATGTGGATGGCCGCAGTTTTGTTGTCATTACTTAGAATTCCTCATGGAGGCGACAGAAACTACGCACTATAGCTTTAAGTGGGAGATTAAAGTAAAAAGGCCTAATTTTAAGTCTTGCTCATGAATTTATGAAAAAAAAGGCCGTCAGTTGGTTAAGCATAGATCCTACATGTGTATATACCATGTTACGGAGTGAATGGTCAAAATAACATTCAACAGTCATTATAAATAATATGTTGGCTGAAGCAATATGCTGAATTCAAAATAGTTCGGAGTTGACTGGACATGTTAAGGATTTCACACAAATGAAATGAACTTTATATGTTTTTTAAACATGCTCATTACATTTGTTCCTTTTTTATTCACAAAGAATGAGCAATGTGGCAGATGTAGGGGCAAATCCTTATCTCTGATTGGCTACTCTTGCTCATACAGTAGCATTCATGTGATCAGCCAGGTGACACTTCGCTGTAAACATAAATCAATCACACAATTCTTTACACTCAGATTCTAAGAAGTTTGACAAATAGGGGCGCTTGTCTTTAATTCTTCACTCTACTAGTGTGCACATTATGGCAGCCACTAACGATTATTTTTCATTAATCTGCCAAGTATTTTGTTGATTAATCAGATAATCGTTTTTTTGGATAAAACCAGTTAAAAGGACCGATCACACTTTCCTAAAGGCCAGCGGGAGATCATTAAATGACTTGTTTTCCACATCTGAAAATATTCAATTTGCTATCACATAAAACAATGCATTAAATAGTTATTCATTTGACAAAATGGTCTTAGCCGGCAAAAGCAAAGGTTTCTCATTCCTAGTCCGGTTTTCCCATCGCAATTTGCAATCATTTGTATTTTCTATCCAAGTATAGCTTTGATATGGGAGATTATAAAATGAGCACGATCAAATCATAATCAGCCCATCTACACCTGACAGATTTCCAGATTTTGAAAATAGTAAAGCAGTATCAAATAAGAGTTTGAAGAAATTGATAAATGCTTTCTAAAAATGTATTGCAATATTTAAATTTTCAATTTATCATGTCAGAGGAAAGATGGCAACGATGGACTTCAAGAAATGGTGATTGAAATGTCTAATAAGGGAACACTGCCTTTCCTCTGAGTGTGTGAACTATAAAAGCTTTAATTTCCCCATCATCACTAGGATCTAATACCAATCTGTATTCTTTATTCAGTCAGTCCGTGATGCTGCCAGACAAAAGCCTTTGAAAAGCCAATTCCTAGGAAATTAAAGAAAAGAGATTAAAATATCATTAGGTGCTACATAATTGAATGTCAATTTTGAATAAACTTGAATTCAATTCCTGGTCATTAAACTGATTGTGGTCTGCTTTTTTTCTTCCCAATCATAGTATTGAGCCCACGGATGACAGAGCGAGGTACAAAACTTCAAAATCATTAAACGGAGGGGAGTTTGTTTGGCCTTGGCATGCCAGACTGCTTTGATTCTGGCTCGGCGCGGAGGGATGAACAGCTGGAGGAGAGATCAAATTGAAACAAAAATTGAAGGAAACATGAGCATAATAATATTTAATAATTAAATTCTTGCAAACAATGGCAACCGAATGAAGCAATCTGCAAAAGAGTGCAACATAATTTGCATAATTGACACAGCCCCCCATATCCCACCCAACCCCCACACACACACACACACCCCCTCGTCTCCCTCCTGTAAATGAATGATGAAGACAATAAAAGATGTTGCTAAAATTGGGAACAATAACAGCAAAATTTCATCAAGGCCCCCATGTTCTGATTAATCTGCGCTTGCAAATCAGTGCAGGGAGAGAGAGAGAGAGAGAGAGAGAGAGAGAAGAACCAGAGAAAGGGGGGTGAGATTTGGGGGAGGGGGGAAGGCAGGTGATTAACAGCAGCAGGGATTCCTGCCGTGGACAACGTGGCCTGTTTTGCACAGCTCCAGGGGCACCAATACGAACCCCTCCACACAGCTGCTGCAGGCACCGGCTAGCTGGATCATCCCCTGAAAGCCTAAATGAGTGCAATCATTTCTATTGTCATTAACCCCAAGTTAGGGCTCAACGATTTAGGGGGAAAAAATCTAATTGCGATTTTTCTACCAGATATTGCGGTTATGATTCGATTTGCTTTTTTTTTTTTTTTTTTTTAGAGCACTACAACATGAGACACCATCCAACTGTATTCTTATGCAAGGATCACAACATGGGTATGGATTGGCAGCAATATGTGTTTTCTTTTTAATAAGCATGGGACACTGAACAGTTATGTCACGAAAAATAAAGTTATATTAGTAAAAATAACTGAAATTTCTAGATATGGTCTGTTTAAAGTGCTCATATTCTCCTTATTTTCAGGTTCATAATTGTATTTTGAGGTTGTACCAAAATAGGTTTCCATGGTTTGCAGATCCTGTTTTCACCCTGTGTGTTTGGGTCTCTGTTTTAGCTAGAGAGTGAGACATCTCACTTCTATACTAACTTTGTTGGGATTCGCACATGCTCAGTAGCCATTTAAGATCACATCAGCTAGATAACTCTTTCTCCAACTTTGGTCAGTACCAAGTTTGTATGCGTGTGAAAGCACCGAAGACAAAAAATAACACCCCAAATCCCAGAAAAAGTGTTTTTTTCATAATATGGGCATTTTGCACCTTCTACGATCATGTTAAAAAAAAGTAATGAAAACTAAACATCCACTAAAAATAGGACATTGCAGTAAACAATCTGGGATATGTAAAATGAAAAGACAGTAAATAATAAAAAAAAGAGGATTAAAAATGTTACACCAAATGTTCAACTACATATTGCAGATTTGATTTGGTCTTCACAATTAGCCGCTCTCTTTTAAATCTCAATTTGAAAATGATTAATTGGGTGCCTGGGTAGCTCACCTTGTAGAGCGCATGCTCATATAAAGAGGCTCAGTCCTTGACGGAGTGGCCACAGGTTAAACTCCAACCTGTGGTCCTTTGCTGCATGTCAAGCCCACTCTCTCCCCTTCCAAATTAAAGAACACTACAAACTCACAATTTTGCTTCTCAATCCCAAAAAACCGGCTCAGACAAAACGATATGTTGACACAGACATTTAAAAAGTGCCGTAACATGAAGAAGCAGCTGATATATTGAGGGTATGATATAATTTTATGTTCCATTCCTAAATGTTCCTAATCTTTCTCAGCTAATCATTCGCTATCTGCGTACATTGTAATTTTTTAATTATTCAGTAGGAAAGAACCGTATTAAATAAAAAGCGTAATACAATGAGACCATATTTTACGTTCAGGATTTCTAATTAACGGTTTCTCTCTATACACATTTTTTTCTCTCTCTCTGATGATTTGGAAAACAACTTTCATCATCATCTTTTGATGTTTACAAAATACCAAAAACAGGCATCATCTAGATTTATGCTGCATATTGGGCTCCTAATAACATTTGAATTTACTAGTCAATTAACTTGATTAAATTCATATTACAAGTCTAATTTAACTTTGGCTGCAAGAGACAGTTATTGCTTGGTAAATTAAATAGCAGAACGGTAAAAAAGGCGCCACAGAGAGAAGAAGGCAAGGGGTGGGTGGGTGCCATCATGATGTAAAGTTTAAACAACACAGGACTACTAAAATGACAAATTACAAGCAATACAACCCAAGTAAGACATAGCTGTCTGAAGAAAAGGGTCTTTCCTTTTGGGCAGATAAGTCTGTCATGATTTCTTTCATATTTCTTCATTTACATTTTCATCTGTGATCATCAGAGATTGCCTCTTGTCCTCTGCGGACTTTAGCACAAGCCCGACTGGAAACGTGATGTTTTCACCTCATTCCTGCCTAATATCACCCCTGTATCTGTGTTCCCTCAAGCAACCACTATCTTGTGAACTCTGCAATTAGTAGCCTTAACATACCCAGAAACACTCATTTGATTTTAACCTCCTCTGTCCAATTAACAAAATGTAGGTTGGAAAATAAATGGCAGACGCCTAAGCAAATTAATTATGTGTCCACCAAGCTGTTAGCCCGTGTGCACAGAGCAGGGGCTGGCACTAAGAGCTGGGCCAGCACTGCCATATGGCCTGTGTGGGAGCGGACATCGATTGGGGGTGCACTGGTACTCCCCTTAAATTCTCACAGATATTAATGTCTTTATCACAATAGAGCATGTTGTGTAATGCTGCAGAATTAGTCTAATATAAATGTGTTGATTGTTTATAATGATTAGTACTTGATTTTGATCCATCTGCAATCCCCTAGGCCATGTTGACTTTCTATTGTAAATTAAATTCTACTGTGGCATTGTTTTAATGGTAAACAGTTTCTTAATGCTGCTTTAAAAAACAGTTTAGGTTTCCTGGACAAAGAGAACTACTACTCTAGGCGCACACCCCTAATGTTACACATATTATGTGTGTGTATGTGTGTGTGTGTGTGTGTGTGTGTGTGTATTCCCTACCATTATCACATTTAGGTGCAGCAGATAAGTTGAATGAATGTTAAAAACTAACTAAAATACTTACCTCTGATCTAATGGTTGTAGTCGGCCCCTAGTGGACTTCTTTATCCTTAAAATTTTTTAATGTTATTTTTTATTAACTGCTCCAGCTTTTTTAGACACATATATTGTGATGATAGGGTTTCAAAATTATTTAAATTTTTTTAAATTGAAAAACCTTTTGTTAAGGGATGAACCCTAAACTCTGCCAAATATGTGCACCTAAGTCTTTTATAAAGCTAGGGAAAATACTGATATATGCAGCATATATTGTATACACACAGTGTGTGTGTGTGTGTGTGTGTGTGTGTGTGTGTGTGTGTGTGTGTAACATTAGGGGCGTGAGACTTTACATTTTCAACAGAAAGCCTTCATCACAAACTAGAGTTTGGTTTGGAAAGAAGTGGGCAATGTAAGGTATGGAGGGTCTAATGAAAGACACTATGGAGTTGCATTATGAGATATGTAGGATCCAGCAATTTTGGAGCTTTCCCCATGCTAGAGAGTAGAGACTAAAGGTCAGGATATCTCGGCCTCTGTTGCTTCAATTTCTACCACTTTTTTTGTCTCTTGTGAGTCCATCAACAGGAAATAGTAAATACAATAAATGATTACGATCAAACAAAGTTAATTTAACAATGCCATGATCATCCTCTGTACTGTCTACATCAGACACTTAGAGCTGTTTGGCAAACGTTTGGTTGGAGTTCAGAAACAAGGGCAGCATGCGACTGTATACTCAGCTATGTTCTACTACATAATATGATCAGCATGGCCACCTAGAGGTAACATGAGAAAACACAAACAATTGGTCTCATTTCAAGGGCAACACTAACCTAAATCTGCCTTCATAACAAGATTGTGACATTAGATTACTGACACAATAATCATAATTAACATAAATTATGATGGTATTATGCAGACAGACATCTAATCCACAGGGATCTGGTAACTGCACACTATACATATGTCTGATAAAAGCAGCCTACATAATAATCCTATTCAAATTTTCAACTGCATTTGTCATGTTCCCAGCGCTATTTTTTCAGTCTTCACACTACATAACAGCCATAATGTGGCATTATACATTTTATTGAGCAGGATATTTCCTACACACATGACATGTCACATAGTGACACAAGTTAATGTTAGAAACTGGTATGTAAAACAAACTGAGCAAAAGGTAAAATCATTAAATGCAGAAAACAGCTACATGCTGTGTGACTAAGGCAGGAAAAAGAGAACATAAGCAGATTAAGTCTCAGTAAACATTGTAGAAATAGAAGCCACTTCACATGCATTCTGCTATAATTGGAGTGTTGGATCTTAATTAAGGACATAGGCGTAATTTACAGGGTGGATGGGGGTTACAACCCTCCCCCCCTCCCAATAATCAAAAATGGCCAGTGCAATCCCACCAAATGCATCATTTAGAGTCAACCAAAGAAAGTTGAAGAATAAAGAATCCGATAGCAATACTGTGAATGCTGCTGAATCAGCAGTATACATTCCATGCCTGAAGCATGTGTTTCATGTGCTCTGCAAATTTTGGCACAACAAATACCCAACTTAAAGCTATTTCCAGCTGTCATAGTCAACTGTGGTATGCCTGCACTTAAGCTGGTGAGGAAGCATTATCTGATTATATTTTCTAAATCGTAGCCTCAGAGTTAATAGTCAACGTTCCAAACTACTTGGCATGAAATTGCGCTGTTGGTAGAGCTGAATGTGCTCTGTTCTGCTAGAAAAAAACAGGGAAGGTGAGGAGGGCGTTGATGTTCACCCCTTTAATGCCTACATTACCCTCTGAGGACAAAAGACTCAAAGAATCCAAGCAATGTTTTCATAACACGCCAACTCAAAAGAAACATTACAAATTTCCTTTTAAATATTTCTTTATTATTTTATTGATATATTATGCTACTTCTGTGAACCTAAGACTTTTGTGAAATTATTTCAAGCACCTAAACAACTGAGTGTAGGATTGTTTTCACAAGAGATTTGAGAAATTTCAAAAAGCAAACTTAAACTTTTCAGCTTTCGGTCCAAATTTGGGTCACACTACAAAGAAAGCTGAGTTTGTTCTGAACATTTTGATATGAAACACATGTGAATCAGTTATATGCAAATACCCTTAAAAGGTGAATTTAAGAAGATAAGTAAAAATGCCCTTAGACCTCAGAGGGCCTCTGAATTTATGTGGGCTCATGATGTCATGGAAACTAGATGCCAGGTGTGTGTAGGTTTATGCATAACCCAAGCAATGAATTACACCTGTCTGCTTAGACAAAAAGAAACTTGTCCTTTATATGTACATTTCGGCAACAGAGTCCTATTTCACTGTGCGGTGTCCACAGCCTCATGGTTATACAGTTAGTTTGTCTAGTAATTTGATCCCCTGGTCTGTGGTACTTTAGCTGTTCAGAAATAATAAGCTTGCTCCTAATAACGTGTGGAGGTGGCTTACTTTGATACGAGTTTAGTGAATTAAAGCGTTAAAACGGGTTCGTCCTTCTCTAATATTTGCAACAGATGGCGTTAACCATGTTGATCTATAATATTTTCAGTGCTCTTCTCATTTCTGAAGAATGTTTAGTGAGAATGTTACAGATTTGGAAATTTTGTTTGTGTTCA
>JABXJD010003147.1:0-34496 GCA_013375575.1 Percina caprodes | reverse complement strand
GCTATGCTGAAAAGGGGTGGCTTTATTTCAAAGGACAAACCATAAATCCCATTTATTTGATGTTGGGTGTCAGCTGCTGCATGCACTGGGGGGCAGCATTGCTATGTGGGGGCATCTAGCTTTGTGCATACCCTTAAATTAGCCATGTTTGCCAAAAAAACACCAGCAAAATTAGTAATCTATAAATCGCAACGCGTAAGGACTGCAGATGTGCAGATGTGAAGAAGAGAATAACAAATGCATCTACCAGACTGAGCTGACATTATGATCCACCCAACTGAGATGTGCCTCTAAGTAGCTTCCCTGGTTTGTCCTCAGCATGCTACAATGCACTTTTAAGAGTTTGATTCATTACTGCATAACAAGTGGATGGGCATGTGAGAGCTACTAACAACAGTAGCAGGCACTCATTAACGGTGATGTGGACAGCATGCTTACAAAGAGAAAGGAGAGGGGAAGATGGGTTCACAATTGTGACGGGTCTTCTCTTGATATAAGCTAATGATAGACTTTTTGGGATACACTGGAGCATAATAACTACGTACTATAAATAATTATTTTTAAATTGTCCCAGGATTGTGGAAAAGGAGAGGTTTCAGACAGCAGCAATGGTTTTATGGATGTTTCTTATGACCTTCCCCATCCCTCCCCCCTTCATCTTAAAAAGCAACAACTCTGGCAGCTGTGGCACCTACACTGTGCATCCAGCTCATTGTTAAGCAAACATAACTTTTGATAAATTAATTCAATGGCCACACAAGCTTTTCTTGATGATCCATATAGAGAAAAAAAACATACTGTGGAAGGACATAGGGTACTCTGACAAGGAAACAGCGTCTTATGAGCTTTATCGCTCCTAAAAGCTGCAAACTATTCCCCAATGGATGTTTTGAACGCAGCATGCGGATGAGACGGATGTGAATGTCTCCTATGGGCGTCATTGCACCCAGTAAATGTCACAGTAGACGATATAGGGCTGTCATGCAGCGTTGCATTAAAGGAAAAAAAAAAACTGCTGCAAATTTACTGGACATCAGTCACAGATTGACTGTCAAAAATTACGATTGTCATTTACTATCATCATCCTTAGAAATCGCTGCTCTAGATTTATGCACACAGACAGATATATGTCTTGGCCACCATGTGTCTGTGTCTATGAGAGAGAGAGAAAGGAAGAGATTGAAGTGAGAGTAGGAGGAAAAAAGGAGAGACAGATTAGTCTTTTTCTTTTAATCTTGATCCTTGTTTGTGTGTAGGTGCACAATTCAGTAACCCGCATGTTTGAGTGTGTCAAAACAGTTCAACGCTCCCATCCAGCTCTCTTCACTCCAGGTTTGTATCCCTCAAACTGCAGGTCACAAAGTGACATTGTGCTTTATGGCTGCTCTCCATGGTGCTTCACATAAGCCTTGAAATGACTAAATCCCTCAGCCAGTGCCTGACCCCCAGCATCCCTGTTAGTGCTGCTGCATTCACACTCTTTGATGTGGCCCTGAATTGGAATCGGTCATCGGCCTCATTCCAGGGAGTGATACAGCCTCTGCTGTTCACATGCCTACAGGTCTTCAGAGCTCGGCGGTCAGCTGGTGTCTGTCTGATTGTCTGTCTGTGTATCTTGTCCTCTCTCCCGCACTCACTGAAATGGGTAGAATTATAAGTGCAATAACCTTGAAAAAAATATCTCCCTTTTCATACCGTCTTTGAGCTCAAACTAAAGAAAATAACACTGCAAGTTCCATAAAATATCATGAGCTGCTGTCCACCCACATCCCTGCAGATAAAAGTGCTCATTTTACTTTTCTTCATGAAGGAAAATGAGCGCTTGCATTAGATGTTTGGCTATTTAATCACATTGACATGAGAAAAGAAATTAAGTTTGTTATATCACTTTGTGTAAGTCAGATTGTAAATTTGACAGAAAACAAAAAAAAAACAAGAAGCGGTTGTCAGTTGAGGTACAGTTACTTGTTAATGGAGTGTTTCCATGCATACACGCACACACCTGTCTGTCATGTGGTGTGTGTCCTCAACTCTGGAGATTAAGTGGCAGTCAACTGAGTGATTGATATATCCAATCACATCTAATGCATCTATTTATACTGTCACTCTTAAATCCATCGGTACAGACATGGAGCTCTTCTGTGTCCTACAGTGGCTAGAACATTTAAAAAATGTAGGACAATAAATTATCATGTGAAGAAAATACACAATGAAGAACACTGAAATTATTGCTCTCCGATCTATTATTACTTTTTTTTGTGCCTCTGCTGAAAATTAAATTTAATTATTCAGGGCCTGCTTTTTAATATGTTTTTCTCATTTCCTGGCAAATTGATTATGTATACCAATCTTCTCATGTCTTCCTTTTGCATCCCCATATCTGTTGGCATCGTAGACTCACTCAGACGAATACAACTCTTTTTTTATATCTTTAGTGAAATCTTCATACCATATTAGTGTTGGTAAATGTACAGTGTGTGCCGTGTGCTACAGCAAGTACACATTGTCAAATTTCAAGGGAGTATTTTCATACTTCTAAGATTTGTTAACTGTAATTTTCTACTAAGAATAGCTCTTGTGTATAAGCACTGTCAACTGCACTCACTACTTAATGAAAATGAATCTTTTACTTGTGGCACACAAGAGTAAATTGCACACAATGCTCTCCTTTAGTCTTCCTTTCTTGTGTTAGCGTGCAACCTTAATATAGAAGACCAGGTGATATTGACCTCATTTTTTGTTTGTTGGGTGTGACCCTTTCAGCTGGCCCGGACACGGATGACAAATGCATTATTAAACAGCAACTTAGCCAACTCAAACTTCACATTCATAATGAAATGCATGCCAGGGTTAAAGTAGGTGGAGTTGCTTAGTGAGTCAAAGACATCTAGGAGATTTTTAGATAGCTGTGAAACAGCTCAAGGGTATTCTATATGAGGCACCGTCCCTCTGAGATTTGCTCTGGACTCAAGCTGGGCTGCTGTAGAGATATTGCGGGATACAAGTGTTAATGAGAATATACTTATCACAGCCAGAGGTGTGATAAGGTTGTCTCATCTTGACTGGTTCAATATGTTTTAGTTTGTATTGTAATATGTTGTAAGATTAATATGCTTGATGAGAGAAAAAAAATGACACAAAAAAGTACAATGAGGTGAATTTAGTCCGACTCCACTGCTGTATGCTCTTAATAGCTTAAAATATTTTGACCTTCTAAAAATGTGTAATTCAAATACAAAGCCTCTATTTGGAATACAGTCGTTGGAATACAGTACTGCCCTTACTTCCCAGTAATGTCCATATATATTTTTGGGTACATGGAACGGGGTTCTCCTCTATGCCACCTTTCACCAGATCCCTTACTAATTGTTTCTGTCTCCAAGGTAGCATGGCTGCTCTTTGATGTGCAAACCCCTTCCTCCTCACAAAGGAGAGTGACGGCAGGAGCAGAGAGACAGGCAGATGGGCCGCGACAGGATGCTGCGAACCTGACGTCTCTCTCCCCCTTTCAAGTGCTCTGGTTCAATCAGCCCTTGCCGCCAAGCTGCTGTGGAGCACCTTTGAAATCATGGTGTCTGCACAATAGTCTTGACTGTTAATGACTTCTTGTAAAGTTCCAAAGGCTCTGATTACACACCCCTGTGCACACGCACATGTTCCGGCAACGGCAGACAAAAACAACTTCATGCATAAACATTTGTGCGCTTGCACATTTTCAGTCACACACAGTGGTGTGTGTGTGTGTGTGTGTGCCCAGAAACATGCTTCATATCTTAGGCAACACACTGGAAACCAGAGTGAGGACACAAGTAAACAATTAATATGTTAATTAGGCTGATCAGTGAATGGAGGAAGATGTGCATATCAAACGATCCCGGTCCACTGGAAGAGACTCAACATTATGCTATTTGTGTAAATGTCTAATAAGCAAGCATGTAGGTGTTTTTATAATGGTATTACAAATATAATGTTTGATTGGTGGTTGACAACGAATCTAGGCTACAGCTTTAAAATATTAATTGTGAACGGACTTGGAGGTGAATGTGAATACAAGCTGTTTCAACAGCATTCTGTACTGGGTTTGACTTGGTGCCATGTTACATCTTTTTATTAGGTAACGGACTTCCTCAGCCATTTTAGAGTAGAAGTATCAAACTGTACAAGATGTCAAACATGCAGGTGTTCACCCCTAAAAATAAGGCACCACAGCTAACCGCATGCTCTGAAAATACAACTAACTCATTGTATTGGACTGTCTTAAAGGAGATGGGGAAGTTATCTCTGGAGCTGAAACTGCAAGGACTGGCCTTAATTAGGTGGTAGGCATTGAGAAACTGGCATGTTGAAGTTTGAGAGTGTGTGTCTCTGTGTGTCTGAGCAGGGAAGAAGACAGTACAGTTCTGTCCTTAGCCTAAACTGGTGAGGCTTAATACTCAAACGTTCCAGTGGGTTATCTTGCTGTCAGAACTGCCAGGAAAGGCGGCACCTTTGCTAGCTGACGGTATTGAAACTGTGTATCAGTTTCAATAAATCATCATTAAAAAAACTGCAATGCACTTATATAGGAGACAAGGATTAAATATTAAATATAATTTATTTAATGCCTAAAAATGCTTGTGTGGTTGTCATCACGTGACAGTGTGGAAGAGAGAGAGAGAGAGAGAGAGGGGGTAGGGGTGGGGATGGCAAGTCGCGCACCGTGTGACCTGGTCTCGAAGAAGAACATGACTTTCGCAGTTTGGCAGCATCTGGGGTTCCGACCTAATCAGAAGGGAGAAGTGTTTCAGTATTAGCGTTTAGTATTTAGTTTGTGAACGGTGTAGGCACGCACCAACAGGTTGGTGACACCATCGTTTTTAATTAGTCACGGTAATACCGTATACCGTGGTAAAATAGGGAAGAGGTTTGACGGTATCAAAATTTGGATACCACCCAACTCTAACCCATGACCTAAGGATTACATCATCTTCTCTCACCTACTTATGTTTCCATGGTGAGCAGTATCATAGGATATTTTACACTAAAAACAAAGAAACAGACAATGAAGTCGTACCATTTTTTAAAATGTTTTACGTATGGTTCTTAATTTCTGCATTAAGCACTTTTCTTGGATCTTGACTGTTATTAGTGAGCTTGCCTGTATTGTAAAAATACAATATTAAAGTAAATCTTAGTGTTATCATTTTTTTATTTTATTTAAAACCTCAGAAAAAAACATTGAGGGCGATTCCTTGTTTTACAAGGTACAATGAATGCAGACACAACATTCAGATAGTAATAAAAGAACGAAACATGTCTACATTAATAAAAAAGAAGAGCAATAACTTACATTCAATGTGAATAACAATTCAACTTAGATATATAGAGATATAGTGAGAGCTTTACAATTGATACGGATGATTTCACCTTTTCATTAACAAGTGTTCCAAGTATTTTTGCAAGACAAGATCATTTTGAGATTGGACAATACTGATTTAATTTGTTGCCATATTTATGGAGAGGGAGAACATAGGCAGTCCTCCAAACTAAAGGAATGATGCCTGAGGTAATGCTGAGATTGAAAATATGAGATATGTGAAATCGGCTGTGCTAAGGTTTGAGATCGGAGTTACCTGTGGACAAGTTCCACTATTATTTCTCACTAGTTGCTAATGAAGGGCATACGATTTCAGAGCAGTGTTGGGGAGTAACTAGTAGGGCTGGGCGATGGACCAAAAGTCATGTCCCGATGTATTTAGGCTGAATATCGATATACGATATATATCCCGATATTTTTTCTGCAAAGTGAGAGCAAATGTTAAGTCAAAGCCAAATATGACATGTCACATGTAATTTGATTGAAACCGGCTATTTCAATGAACAGTTGCAAAATCAAGTGAATAAATAATAAACAGGTTCATGAATAAATGCTCAACTTTTTAAGACGGCAGCATAAAAATCAAAGTTGCAGACAGACACACAAAGGAAAATTAGGAAAAACTAACATTTTAATGTTTTTGTTTAAAGTAAAATACTGCACTCAACAATAGCCAAGTATGGTCTGTGACCGAAGCACTACATCCTCAGCCACCTTCAGCTCAGCTGCTTTTGACAATGTTGCTCCCGTTGTCGGTTGTTATAGCAACAAGATGCTTTCCTTGAAGTTTCCAGCTTGCAATTGGGCCTCAGCTATATGCTCGCCGGTGTGATCCTGGGGGAAACAACTTGTTTGAAGACACTCTGTTTTCATCTCCCACGTTCATGTAAGGCTCACACACTGCTCGACCAACATCGCTGGTCAACTTAAACAGTCACGTTAGCAAGTGGTCAGCAAGACTCTGCCTGACTCATGTGGCGCTGTGGCAAGCAGAAGCTAATGGGTCCAGTTGTCGAACTTGAATCCAGACATGTTCCAGCCCAACAGGGCATAACTTAACAATGTGATAGGACACCGCTAGTTACAAACCTTCTTCACATGCACACTGTGGAAAAATAAACTGCAGTGCTTCCACTGTTGGGGCTTTTTTTGAGTTGCAATGGCCTGCGGCTGGGACTGCACGCATTTCCACACTCTTCGATTCAGTTTGTGCCACTGTTTTAGGCGGTGAAAAAGATTTGTAGTGCTTCCACCCCTGGCTGTAACTTGTTTATGTTTAAATTACAGTTAACTATGAAAATGTTCAAGATTACATTGAGTTTAATGCTATTCTGATGCTTTTGATTCGTTTCACCTGTTGAATTTGCAGCACTACCCGTCTTACCGTTAAATTGCCTCTCAAGCTGTCTAAGAGTTGCCACAATGGCTACGGATTAAAATACGTTCTAGTGCTGGAAATATAAAAAACATTTAATTCCAAAATCGGGTAAGTCCCAGGGTTCAATCATAACTGCGCAATCCAAAGCATGTTTTACAGCGGTCAAAATGCCCAATGTCCAATGTCCAACCTCAGGAAACATCTTCAGGTATGTAAGTTAGCTTACAGTAACTGCAAGCACTTAAATTAAATAAAGTAGGAAAGACATGCCTCCCTTTCAGTAACAGAAAATATATTTTCTAATGTGCATTGAAAATATATTTTAGTATATATTTTGCTTGGTGCATTAAAAAGAGGTGCTGAAGACGGTCTTTCTGGTGAATGCTCTTCAAAATTAAATTATTATAATCTTAATTCATGTGTAAAAGGATTTTGAAGTTTTGACAGTAGTCAGTGCTTGAGTACTGCTGAAGGTAAGGTTAAAACTGCGCAATTTAAATATTTGAAACAGTTAGAAATTTAGAAAAGTAGTCAAAAAGTAATTACATGTAATAAGTTACATTACTTTAATAAAGTAATTGAAATATTTACACTACTTTTACATTTAATGTAGTGTCACATATTACATTTTCAATTCAGAGCTAATGCAATTGAACAAAGTTAAGGGCAAATTTCATATACTCTTTGAAACGGTATAATTCATCTTCAGTGGCATTAGTCCCGCAGTAGAGTAAAGTCTGGCTCATCTGCACATATATTCCAGGATAGAAGAGAAAAACACTCTGGATTGTTTGCATTACTTTAAACCAATCCCAATCCTCTTGGGCGGCGCTATATTCTGGACGCAGAGACAATGGCTCTGCAAATCTCTGGTCTCGGGAAGGAACTTGTTTTGGTGGAACATTTGCACCCCGCAAAAGAAAATGCCACATAATATTTAATGAAGTTAACTGTTAACACAATATTGTAATGTGAGCAATATAAATTAGCTGGATACATGGTTAAATATAAATTGTTCTTACCCGTGTATTGCCGTGTGTATTTTGTCTGTGGCGAATCCCCGCCAATCTGTCCCAAAACGTCCCACTTAGAGAGTAAATGCCGTAAACACATTCTTTGTAAATCTTTACAATCATTCGCCGATAAATAAAGCACGCCTATCTTGTTGTCTGGTCTGTTCTTCAAAACTCATTTTAAAACATCTTAATTAAGCATGTAACTTTCTGGCTCTGAGGTTCTGGTTGTTGTTTCCATAGCGAATGGAGTTTAAGAACGGTAACACAAAGAGAGCGGAAAGTGAGGGACAACAGACAACAGTAGCATAATAAATATATACTTTATGTACATAATGTTAGAATATGGAAGTTTCAATTAGTGCTGCCTGTATTTTCTGTCAATCAGTCTGTTTATATCCAATTGTTTGATTTTCTGTGTTCTTTCTATGTTCTCAATATGTTTTTAGCTGTTTGTGTACAGCAACAATCTGAATTATCACATTTAAATGGATTTTCAAGGCGTACAGCATATTAATGAAGATCAAGGGCTTTATTTTCCCACCTGTGCATGTTGAAAATTTCAGTTTTGCTTTGGGAAGTTGTATTTCCTTTCTTCACTCAGTGCTGCAGTGGAAGGAGAGGTTCAGTACGGGGAGTTTTACATGCGATCCCACACTACAGTGGATGCATTTTTTGTGATCTTTTTGTCAGTCTAATTTGGTGGAGACTATAGACCTCTCCAAAATTACTTTCATTCTTCTGCAAGTTGGCACACAAAAAGAACCAAACAATCCCAACAATTATAGCAGTGATGGCAAAAAGACAAAGCAAAAATAGTTTAACTTTCACCAGAATCTGTTAGCCACACCATCTTGTATGCACATGTATGAAGGCCTTACCGTTTACCTTTTGAATATTCCTGTTGAATATCTTGGTCGCCAAAGCTTACATAAAGAAAAAGAGTGAGCATAGCTTTGACAGCTTTAATTGACCACCTTATTGCAAAGAATGAGCATGTAGAATTTGTCATATGTTGGTGTAGCAGTGTAACATACACATGTCCCTGCTTGCAGATTTTGCTCTACTGTATATTGACTGCATAAGAAGAATGTCACTGCACAAGATAGATTTTAAATTGCATTCATTTTATTTTAAACTCTTAATCTGTGCCTATGACAATACATTTAGATCAAGATACATTTGTTATATTAAGCATTAGATTAACATAATCAAATAGAGAATATTGATTTAGTGCATATAGGGTTGAAGTATTAATCAAATTCAAATCGATTGCAATGTAATAGAACTCAATTTTCGAAAACACCTTGACATGGGTTGCCCTACGCTCCATGTGACATGCGAATGAGAATAGAGAAAGAAAACAACAATAATACAGATAAGGAAGAAGAGAGAGGAAGTCGGATAAGGAAAAAAAAATGCTAACCAATTCCTAATTGCAATATTGGTCTAAATGTTTTTCCATACTGTTCAGCATAAAGATATGTAAGTGAAGTGTGGATGCAAAAGTTATTACATATGTTGCTGGATAAAGAAAAACTCAATTACAGTCAATCAACCATTGTCTGGCTTTGGTTGATCAGTCTTATGACTCCCAGTCAATTGTGTGCAGACAAACTTAGTTGCTTTTTCATTTGTCCACATTAATATGAGTAGCAGACAAGTAAATGCAGTTGTGAAGATAAATGCATGTGTGTCACTGCATGTGTACAGCACATTGCATATGTATTTTATCTCTGACCTATGTTTTTCATCACTGAATCAATCTACATATCAATGTACACTTGCATATTACCCCACAGTCAAACCTTTCCACAAGAATATTGTGTAATTTTAATGCCAAAGCACCAATTACTGATGTTTAAAGGAGTCTGTGGTAGGGACCTTATAAACTAAAATAGTTAGCAGACTCGCTCTCTATCCATTGGGGTAATTAGGTTAAACAAATCGGTTCAATGAAAAAATCAGATAGTTGACCAGTCAACCATGACCAAATTAGTGTTGTAATTACCTGCTAGACATGCCTTCATTAATAATTTCTGCATCTTTTGTTGTAACAAAATACCAATAGCACACAACCTAATTAAATGAAAAACCAATTTTAGATCACACTCATGCAAAATTTAAAACAACATACATTTTGGTGTTATTTCTGTAAATTTGCTTGTCGGAAGAAACTCAACTTTGGGGTTGAGCTGTACGGTTGAGCAAGCTGTGCACTGTGCACAATTACAAAATGTTATGTTGCTTTACCATGTACAGTAGTGCCCTGAATGAGAAAACATAGCATCAACTGTTGGGCAAATATCAATGCGGACAGATAAAAGAGTATGGAGCTATTGAAGTGCAAGGCTACAGGACTCAATGCTGGATTGAAAAAATGGAAAAGTTTCGCTGAAAGTTTTATGGTATGAAATTTATTTTCTCACATTTTGACACAGTATAAGGGGAGAGAGCCAACATGTTTCTCCAATAACTAAAAATGCCAGACGTTTCAAACAAAGCAATGTCAGCAGTGCAAATATGACTGTGTTAAAGCAAAGACAAAGACGTATGTAAACACGCCTGTGTGGGCATTGATTAAAATCTGATTGAATGTCTTCTTATTGCAATACCAACACCTGTGTCCCTGTGTTAACGGATTTCTAAATGCATGTATGCATCTTATATTTGCACAGCAAGACCATTATAATTGGACAAGCTCGACCATCATAAATACATTTCCCTCTTTGGGATTATTTCTCACCTACCAGTGGGTTTAATTGATTTCGTGGTGCAGCATCATCGATGAGGCATTTGGCTTATCGACTACTGTTTTGGATGTAAATACATTTCACCTTGTAATCGTAGTATTTTCACCAGATGACAATAGATTCTAGGAATAAACTGAATGATAATATTGAAATTGGATGAATGTAGCCTGCCAGTTTGTTGTAAAATAATAATAGAGTGTGTGTTCAATTTTGGCCACTATACGCCTCATATAGTGTTGTTTGGGTTGTGTCACAGCTTCAACAACACTCAACCAACTTACAAACCAAAGTCTTTAAAGCCTCCTCTTCTGGAATTGAAATAGGCCCTGTCGCTCTTCTTCAATCTCTGTTGATATAGTGTGTGTGTGTGTGTGTGTGTGTGTGTGTGTGTGTGTTTGTGTTTTGGGAGCAAAAGCCTTTGATTACAGAACTGCTTTTTGTCCTTGTCTGTTGTGCAGACAAAAGCATCTCAGTGCTAATGACAAAATGAGGTTAACATTGAATCTCAGAAATGATGCGTCGCATCCCACCGGACATCCTCTAGTCCTTGTCTTTTTTCATTGTGCCACAGGAACAATGCAGACAAGCAGAAGTGATTGTGTTCTGTGTCAACATGACGTGACTGCAGCCCAATGTTTGTGGCAATAGATGGACCGTGCTGCCATGGGAAATCAATTCCATAGGTGTCAACACAGACGATTGAGATGGCCATTGTGAGGTGAGAGTGGACTGGGGTGGTAATGTCTATGTGTGTGTGTTTGTGTGTGTGTGTCTTGTCTGTGTGTGTTACACACACATGTCTGTTTGGAGCATTTAACACATCATTGTCATTTCATCTCTTTATTTCTAATAACCGTGCCGATATCTGCGGCATTAGTGGGACAGAAATGATTGGTGGAAATCTGTCAAATGAAATAAATACACCCTTTAGACACCTCAATCAAAGCATCCATTAAATTTTAATGGTGGTTCATTGTGGGGGTTGATTATTCTGGCTAACATAAACATTTGTAAAGGCAAGCTTTAGGGTGTTTTAAGGTAGATCTATCCTTTACACCACTGGTTAAAAACTAGGAGGGTAAGTTGATCTATATTCAAAACGGTTTGTTGTTGTAGATTGCAAACCGTAATTAGACAAGTTGTGGGTGCCTTGCTTATGTGATTAAATATATCATTATACTAATAATTTGATGTAATATATTACAATTATTGTTAGTTTTGGATGCCAAAATATTTCAGTGTTACATTCGGCTCAGTGATAAATACCGTGACAGATCCTGAAAAAATTAATGCTTGTGATGACGACCCAAAGTAAAAGAAAAATACTTAAGCTACAGTATGTAAATTTCCTTGTTTTATTAGATTGCTTACCTTACATTTTCCTTTAGTTTATTAAAATTAAAATCAAGTATTTTTGATAAAAGATTTGGTTAAGTCATTTCACATAAAAAATAAGTATCTCTTATTTTAGCTTTTCTTCACTCCTTTATGAAAGGAATATCTTTGAGTTGTAGACAAAACGACATTGGAGACGTTATCTTGGGCTTTGGAAAACACTGATTCATGTTTTTCACAATTTTAAGACATTTTATCAACCAAACATCTAATCAATTAATTGAGAAAATAATTAACAGATTAATTGACAAATAAAATGATCATTAGTTTCAGCCCTAATTAAGGCATGGATACTCGATGTGAGTCTGGTCCCGATGATACCCGACGGGAAGAAAGAGGAAGTAGATGTGTTGTAGATGTTACGGAGCAGAGTTGGAGGAATAAGTTTAAGTTTTGTACATAGTGTGTGTGGTGTCCAAAATAAACCCCAGACTGAAAGCCAAGTTAATTAATTTGCTCACCAGAAACAGGATTTTAATCCCAACATTATTCATTTTATAATGTTGGCCCTGGAGGTAACGAGTCTCCTCTGGTTTTCTGATCACGTTTGGAAACGAAGCAATCACGAAAGGTTAAAACATTGAACATTCAAATCATCAAATGTATACCTTTGTCTAGTATCTTAATATTTTACAATCACTGTATTTTAAATTAAATATAAATAGAGGTGCAGGAGTGACTGCGAGTTCCATGTTAACAGGGATGCAGTTTTCGCGGCTCCTGCTTTTTTACGTCCGTTTGGGTGACTTGTGTAAATTGTGCATTATAATTTAACCAACTATAATTGTGGATTGCCTCCACCAAACAAGTACAAGGCCGTGCGGCCATGAGGAAAAATAAATAAATCAATTTGGGAACTTGTTTAATATTTTCAAGTCAATTGATTTCACTTACCAATCATATGAGAGGAATGCAACTTAAAGTACTCGGCCTGGTGCCGTGTTTCTTGGCTATGATTATTTTAGAAAAATAAGTTAATTAAAAAGTCCACATGGGATTTGTTTGTGATGCGCTAGGTTTAACCAATCATCGAACTTCCACCTACCAGTGAAACAAGTTCTAGCCAATCAGATGCAAAGTAGGGCGGGTCCTTGCTGAAAAGCGAGAATTGTGTGTGGTTGCGTGGTAACGCGGCAAAAAAAAGTAGATATAGCTTTAGTTGAGAAAAGGAGTTAAAAACAAATGGTGCTGGGCATGACTAGAGGACAAGAGGAAAAGGGTGGAGACGGGAAGCCGTTTAGCACCTGGTGCCTCAAATTAAGCACCTGGCTGAAGCGTATGTTCAATGAAGATACTCACTGTACGGCAGCAGCGGTGTAAAAGTGCTCTCTCTCTCTCTCTCTCTCTCTCTCTCAGTAATGGGTTGGTAGTCTCTGCTTTTTCACTGATGCCAACAAGAAGCATTTAAACGTGAGTGAGTGAGAAACTGCGTTATTTTGAAATGGTGCATACCCATGGCTTTACTATAGTTAACATCTAGAAATATCGCCATTGATTCAGCTTGCTGTTGGTTCGCTAGCATTGCGTCAAGCATTGCTTCTCATAACTTTTTTCTCCATATCAGTGTCCTCGATTTTCTCATGGTAACGTTTTGTTAACGCAATCCCACGTTACTGTATCTTAAACTATGAAAGGGGGGATACTGGTGAGTGGGCTTAGCTGATCAACAGCCGGTTTTGTTGTTTTTAAGGAGGTCCTTTTTTATCATGTAAAACAACGCAAATAGATGATTTTTAAGTAGCGCGTGGCACTGATGGACAAATAAACATTGTACATTTTATGGCAACCCCAGAGTGGGCAAGAAATATTGTAGCATACAAACAAGACATTGTGGAAACGGGCAGAGTAAACTATTTGCACTCTGTTACGATATAGTTTTGCTAGTATATTAGGTCCATTTGCAGAAATTAAGGAAAGAAAGGCACTTCTTGTGCAACAGATGAATAGAGGCTGTGAAAGCAGTTGGAATTGGTCTGGGCTGAAACTTGAAACTACAATCAAGGTCCATGCAGTCAAATACACAATCATACTGTGACTTAAAAAAAAAAAAAGGGTTGTGCTAAATGCACTCTCTGCATGAAGGAAATTAACTACAGTAGCAGAGGGGTGCATGCCCTGTTTGCACACTGTCAGGCATCGTGTGTGTATAACCCATAGTTCAATTAAGGTTTATGTTTTGGAATAAAAAATTAAATTGAATATTCAAAATTAGTGTCTGTGTATTTTGATTTTCATAATTTGACTTTACTCTATGTGCCTATAAGGGTGGGCCGGGGATGGCAGGGGTTGGTGATTGGCCATTATTATATCACGCACACCAGGAAATGGACCCACAAATGCTTGACTCAGGTAAGTAGAGTTCAATGGTTTTATTAGAGCACTAATAAAACTACAAGCAACAGTTTCCAAAAAACGAATCTGAAAAACAGTAGTCAAAAATCCAAGGGAATCTGGAACTTAAGAACACAGAAAAAGGGAAAAATGCTCAAAGGCTGAACACAGGGAAAACGGATGATCTCGTACAGGAGTAAGAAATGAGACAGTAAGATGAAGGTAAGAAAAAATGAAACAGGAAATGGAAAACTAAACAGAATTAGAAACAAACGACACAGGGAAGAGACATGACATATTATTATCAATAGTTGTTTGTTTTGTACTGTAAGTAACCAAGTAACTAGGGTTTAAAGGCATAACCATAGTGATTTTGAAATAGGACCAGTCGGACAGCTTGACACTAAAAACTGCCAAAGGACTCGGCCTGGCACGGATTGCTGTCTTCTTTGAACTGTAATTTTGATTAAACGTGGGTACAGTAATGTGTGTAATCAGTACAATCTGAACATTAGGCCCTAATAGAGTAAAATGTCTTTATCCATGAGACCCTCAATATGAGTCACATTTGACACATACATTTTGCACATGTATGATGTCTTGCTTCCATTGATTACACATCACACAAAGAAAAGAATGGCTTTTTATCCTCTCACTGTGATAATGATGATAATTAACCAAAGTAGCATAAATGAATTCAAGCAATCAATCATGATTTTATGAACCGCTTCAATGAAAAGCGCAAAACACACTCAGAAATACAACTAAGACATTGATAGCAGATGTTCATACAGCTGTAATCTATTCCAGAAAGAGAAGAAGTTCATTTAGCTGAATTAATTGAATACCTCCGTCTATACTGATCGCATTTCAATGGCTTTTGATGCCTTCCCATTAAGTCCTTATGGTAGACATCTTTGGGCATACGAATAGTTTAAAATAAACCTGAACTGTCTAGAAAAGTGCTGAGATATCTGCTTTGGAAAAAATGAAATGTGTCTTTATAGTTCACATGATACAAGCAGGTGATTGGAACCTAAACCTAATGATGTTTTGTATGAAGGACAATAAAAACAAAAATACAGTGCCTTCATGTAGTACAGTATCTTTGTGATCCATTTTTAAAGATTTACATTTTCAGTAGAAACCAAGCTTTGTTTGTTGACAGAATTAATATAGAATGACATAAGCTGTGTCATTTCAGTCTCACCAAACAAACTATTTGTAAGTAAGTGTATCAGAAGTAGAAGCACAATGCAAGTATTGATTTTAAAAATGATATTTTAACAGCAATGTGAAAGGGATATTATACTCTTAAAAACTTCAAAATGTCAAGACTGCATGGATGCACACTGTTGTTTTGGCCAATACGTTTATTGTGCAACTTATTTTCTTAGCTTTTATTTGACATAAGAGTATGCTAGTTAATTAATGTAAGCTAGTATCAAAATGCACTTGTGCATTACCTTCCAACAGAATGCCATGCATTACAAATGACAATTTATTTTATTCAGCTGCGGATGAATTGTGTTTTAGTACACATGTTGAATTGGTTTTATTCTGTTTCTCCCTTTAGATAATTTTGATAGAGTAGATCAAATGTTTTTCTGGAGTTTTCAAGGTAATTATTGTATCAATAGATCAAATAGGCAAATGAAAATGATATGAAACAACACATTTATTTAAATAGACATTTTTGATTTCAATAAAATCAAACAGTGGAATCGTGGGAAAAAAATCTTTTATGTAATCCTGCCATAACAGAGGAAAAATGCTTGAAATTACCACTAATCGCGTGTTTTACTCCTCCTTCAGCTCAAGTACTAGTCATATGTTGTTATTGGTGGGATAAACAGATATTTCTCTCCACCCCACTCCAACCCATCCGTGGACTTATGCACCCTGAAGTTCTTGAAAAATTGACTCATTAAGTCTTACTTGTAGCAGTAGTCTTCGACATGGTGTTTGTGAAATGCTAAGCTACGGTGTTACTAGCATCATCGGGCACACATGGTGCTGGTCAACACCAAATTGGACCCAAATACCTAAATTATAATATGACTCAAATGTACAACCCCCAAATATTTGGAGCAACCCCACAGGAAGAGCGATCTGTAGCTGATTTCAATACACACACACGCACACGCACACACACAGGGGATGTGCTGTAAAATCTTTAATTGAGATGGATTAGGTCATCCAATTAACCCGAACACACTTGGGTGTCCTTTGTGCAGTTGAAGCCTTTGCTTTGGGGTATTGTCACAAATCTTTAAGTCACCACAGAACTAGCACACCTGTCCACACTGTCTTTATAAAGCTTAATTGGGTTGAGCTCTTCCTCATTCAAAAGGCAGCTTTTTTTTCCCCCACTTCTTTTTTTTCTACCCTTCCACATTGATGCTGTGAACATGCATGTGTTAACACGTGTGAAGACAAGCGGAACGTTATGATTCATCTGCCAAGAAAATAAGAGCGCTGTTGATCAGGATTGTTGATTCAACTTTGTCTTTTCTAATTTGCCTTGTCAGTTGATTTAGAACAGAGGACTTTTTCAGTGTTGTCAGCGGCATACAATAATACTAATGGTCTGTTGCTTCATTTCACACACAAGTCAAACATGTCAAAAGTGACTGTTCATGTGTAGCAGCAATATGTTTCAGAAGTGCTGTGATTTGAAGTGGAGCTATTTCTGCTGTACATATTGGAGTACTTTTTACTGTGTACACCCTAAGCAGTAAAAAAAAAAAGTATATTTCATGATACAAACATCCATTCTTAAATATAAGTGGGTTTGATTTTCCTCATAACAAACCAGTAAAGTGACCCTTACCCTGACCTAAATGTTTTAAACAATTCAACAGCAAGCGTGGTCTCGGAACATGTATCATAGAGAATGGCAAGCACAGGAAACAAAAGGAAAAATAAGAAAAAAGAAAACTACATCTTAGTGAAAAAATAAGAAAAAAGGTCTAAATTAAAGTTCCAGTCACCACCACTTCCTTTTTCTTGAATTATAGATAATAAGACCTGCCATATTCAATTGTTTGGGGGAAGTAACAGAGGTTCATCTTTTGGGGCAATTTAATTTGAGACACAGTTTGTCTAGGCAGGGATAGCAGCCAGAAGTCATGCAGAGAAAATAGTCTTAATTGTTTAATCCATATCAGTTATGCACCATATGGGAGAAATTACAGGTGCTTTGTGATGAGATAAACACTACAACTAAACAAATGTCTGAGGGGCAGTCTACACCAGTTTGTGTCTTTTAAGATCAATTTGTCCCGGCTTGTCCCCCGTTAGACCAGCTTATAATATGTGCATGAATTAAAGCAAAGCATTCCACCTTAAAAGGCTCTGCTAAAACCTCAAAGTCTCTTTGCCAATATCTTGTGAATTTACAGAGGACAGACTCTGTAAAAATGCATTGTTCAACCTTGCCATTGTTTCATCGGGGCCTCCAATATGATTTGCATATACTCCATGAAGATGAGTCTTACTAACACAATTCTTTAAAACACATTATGTTAGAAGACGCTGTATCAAAAAAGGAGTTAAAGGATACAACTGTGATATATTTACTGTGTGAAGTGTAACTGCAGCCCAACACTCTGCTAAGCTTGCAATTGTCTTCATTATTAAGTATGGCACCACTGAGACACTAGTCTCTCTTACCATTAATATACATTCGCTGCCAAAGTATATTAATGGTAGCTTTCAGCAGACATTTGTTCTTTCACCCTTGACAATGGACATTCTATCATCGGGATTTGAGAGTTTTTATTCAATGTGATTTATTTTGACCAAGTTAATGTGTTTCGCGAAAGGGGTCGCAATTACCATACCATTAATCATACCATAATTAGAGGCAGTGGCTTAATTGTGACACACATCCTCTATTTCCTAAAGGTATTAATAACACCTCTGTCATTTTATAGTAGTAAAAGGTATCTTTGGATTGTTCTCTCTCAAAGTGGTAAAGTATGGGGTGCTAGTCACTGGTCGTTTTTATTCTTATAATACTTATTTATGTACGTGTGTATGTATATCATATTTAGTTTGCTAATGCTTTGCTTGCCTGGATACAGACTGGGACCTGCAGTTCTTCCCTTGTGGAGTGTACATGAAGATCAAAAGCTACAAAAAGAAAGAATCTGAAAAATGGCCCTGTCGGTATAGGACCAGCATACTGTATGTTGTTGGGCTATTGACAAGTACATGGTTTCAACTGTAAGAAGTGGACTTTCAAAGGGTGCAAAGCAAACCCAAAGTAACATGAAAGGTATTTATTGCAGTGCAGTTAGTAATACTCACAACACATCACCAAACACATTTTGTGTCCATGCATAACTTAACCCTGCATCTGCTCTGTGAGTCAAGACGTGACAAGGTGCTGTTCAGTGGAAGTTGCAGCTAGCTACATATGGTCTGTACTTTGGTCTGCAGACAACAGTTCAATTCCAATTGTGTTGTTTAACACACTGAGTGGAAAGAACAGAAAAATACCATACAACTTTATTGTCAGTTAAGAAATTCAGGTAATAATTTCAAGCTCATTGTGTCACAAGACATTCACAAACAACACATCAGTCGCTGGCTCTGACAGATACACAAGGATACCTTTTTGCTTTTCTTCCTTTTTCCTCTTTTTGACCAAACAGAATCATGCAATCTGCTCTTCAAAATCCTCTCTACAATTCTTTGGCTTCAAAAAGGGTTTCGTTTGATAGCGGCATTCCTGGAAAGGTCACAGGCATCAAGAAAATAGACGGAATGAGCCAAGAGGATTTCAAGTTGTATTAATGAGGGCCTCCTTGGCCATGCCCGTCTTAGAGGTCAGACCATCACCTAAAATGATAAAGATTTATCATGGAGGCAAGGCTGGTCAAAGTGTTCTCTTATCTCAAGCTCTGCCTTTTACAGCAGCAACTACTGTCAAGAGTCTCACATGGATGAAAGACTTGGCTACTCTCTACCTCTGTTGCAAACCTCCTGAAATATTCTGACGTCGGTAAATAATTCATCCCCTATATTTTGTTCTCTTTGAGAATATTTTAGGAGGTGCGAGTACATTATGCCATTCTCCCTACACTGTGAGACCCTAACTAAAGAAAAAAGGTGGCACATATAAAGTTAGCCACAGCTTGAAATTTTATCCGGACAATGTTCAAAGTGTTTCTTTTTTATTCATTCTGCATGTGGAACCTGATTTATTCAAATCAGCCATACGTATTCAAATTAAAATGCTTGCTATGAAACAAACTTTCTACTAGTGATATGGTGGATCATCAAATTGAATCTGTATTATTAAACTGTAGTACAGACTTAGAATCTGTGACATACATATTTAGCACCATAATAGGAAAAACAACTAAAGTATACACATTTATATCCCACAATATATATTTGGAGCTATCTTAAATGAATTCTGTAAGATGAATTATGATGAGACCTTTATTATTTTTTTGACATACAGCATTATATTTGACATCACAATTTAATAGCTGGAGATGTGTTACAGTAACGCCATGCTGCTGCAAACAAACTTCAAATATATACAGCAGGTCATGTATATGTATTTGTCTGTGCCAAAGCATCCCTGTGATGTTGGAACACCAGTGGCCCCTGAAGAGAAAAACATCGTTGATATGCCAGCCATGGATTTCACTTTTTTTTTTCTCAGTTTGAAGCTGTTTCAGGGATGTTTTTTGGTTTTTTTTTCTTGGTGAGGATTCTGTGAAAGCTGCATTGGAGAGAAATGCTAACAGCAATCATCAGTGTTTATTAATTTCAACTACAGGGATAATACAGCATGCTGGTATATCCAGAATGATTTGATGTAAAACTAATACAGTCAGCCCAGGAGCATGTACATACTTGTAGTGGTCTTTTCCTACAATTTTATTTTTGTTTGTTTCTTCTATTGACTTGAATTTTAATAACACACCTGGAGTAAGACGTGCTTATTTTCAAGTGTACGCAAAGGTTTCCTCAAGTGTGACATTTTTAAAGGTTCAAATAAGCGTCTATGTTAACTGCGGTTACATATTGAAAATGACTTGCTAAAATAACCTTCCACCAAATATATTTACATTATATACCTCCTATATGTGATACAGAGATAAAGGTTTCTATTCCTGGGAGCCCAAATGCTTTTACCAGGCCAAAATCAATTTTCCATTTCAGGCTCTAAAGTATTCCTCAGCCTTCCTTACTGTACATTTTAAATAAAGTAAATATTCTTAGGGGAATTAACTGAATTATCCATGGTCAAAATCAAAACATCACATTTCTTAATGATTATGATGGTTTCATTGACACTTTTTGATGTCAGCTTCCCGCGAGACCATTTTCAATTATGATTAAGAATAATGGAGCACATTCAAATGACAGTATTGCTTCTCAATAATTGCAATGCTTTTCAAGAGAGGCCGTGGTCAATAAGTGGCTATAGAAACATACAAATCAAATAAAACGTGTTTTGTCAGACTGATGTCAAGACTTGGCTACATGGCTCAAACCAATTTGGCACCAGTATCTTTGTGGTGACTTCCTCCTCCCTAAATCGCGTTTGTCTTGGAAATAGAGTTAAGCAGCAAGGAGCAGCCATTGCAGGCCACACCATCCGCTAAATGTTTAACTTTCCTAAAGGAGTCATTCAAAACAAGAACGGGGACTTGTCTATTGGGAAATACCTCCGGATTAGGGGGGCTGAGAGATTGAAAAAGTAATTTGAAAAATAATGGGCTTTTTAATGACTAAACCTATGGGACACCCAGATGTGCTCTTTGTTAATTTTCACTAGTGTAATGTAAAATTCCAACTGCTTAATTACTCTAGGACACACAAAGCAACTGGTTTTTAACGAAGCAATTATGGGAACAGCTTCTACTACACTGCACCACAGCTTCCATTCCCCACCAGCTCCTTCCTTGATGAACCACTACTTTTTGGTACAAAGTTATCGTGCTTTTCCTGTCTTAAGCAATGATAGAAAATCCAGAGCATTTTTTAAATGAAAGTGGAAGTTTGTTTAGGCTCCCGAGACCACGGATCATTTGAATATGGCCTATTTCTCAATTTCTTACAGAATAAAGTAACTTAATAATGAATGTTTCATAAATAATACCGATATTTACCACTAATCTCAGCTTGTCTGAAATTTTCTATGCTATGAGAGGTTCTCCTTAGCCATTTTTAGATAGGAGAGCAAATATGAATAAATGAATACACTTGGTTATGTATGGCTTTTTTGTGTCACTCACAGATTTTGAATTGATGGTAGGAATTTCTTTCTTTGCTGTCGCTGTTAAAGTTGCAAAAATATTGTTAAGGGAAATATCTTTTGACATATCTGCTGTTGTTTATTTTCTTCCCTTTCCATAGATCAATAAAGAAAACTACCCAGGCAGCATTAAACCCTCCCTTCCCCAACCCTCCTGGGAGTAGCCGAGGAACAGCTGTTGGTAAATATCATTACAATATTACATCCTTTATCGTTGCTTTAATGGTGAAATATCAGATGTCCCAGCTCCAAAGACATTAACATTTAGAACAATCAATATGAGTTGCACATTTTACGAGAGACATTTTCCAGCAGAAACTTGCGAGGATGCCTGAGGTATCATTCATTAACGAATGCTGTAAAGATCAGAGTGATTTGTGGGCTTTTGGAGGGAATATGATCCTCAAATGGACTTGTCGTGTTTTTTAATCAGGCTTGTATTACCTGGATTTACATACATATTATAGTCAAAGAAGGACTTTATGTGCGTACACATTGAGATGACAAAGTCAAAGTCCCTTTGAGTTTGTGTTTGCTTTAAAGTTGTATTATTTAGTTATTCATATGCTCCACAAACAAGAGCCATTATATTTATATTTAAATGGCAGCAACATCAACAAAATTAAAATTGCATTACCAACTCTGTTTTACATCAATAGGGATGTCAGTGTAACCTTTTTAATAAATTATACAAAAGGTGCATCACTTTCAGTGACAGATCATTGTAATTTCACCTTTTTCCTTTATATAATTTCCAATTGTAAAAATACACCTTATTCACTCAGTTCTCCTGAACATGAAAGTAATATAAAGCACAAAAGGGAAAGGAGAAAAAAAAAATAAATCAACCCACCTCAGCTCCAGACCAAATTCAAAAATTAAAACTGTGCCTTTGAGATGCAAATGCTCAAATAATATTCTTCATGTTGGATCTAAATTGCTAATGTACACAGTGTATAAGCCCAGTGTGTCGTTTCAAGACTGGATATCTTGGAGACATGAACCCTGATGGTGTTAGTGTTGATCAAAGGGCCCAGTCATGCCTCTCCCTTAGCGACTGAGGAGTCGTTGACATGCAGTGAAACATGCATATTCCTTGTTGAATGTTTGTTGTTTAATAGCTTAAAACATGCAAATGCTCAACTTTAAAAAAAAAAGGGGCAAAGAAACAAGATGTAGAACTCTTGAAGACAAATTAAATAGAAGAAATTACAACACAATTGTCATAAAAGTGCTACAAAGTCATAAATGACATATTACATTATATATTATTGCATTACATTTACATTATTTATATTTAAGACAGAAACAGCTGCAGATAATCCTCATAAAAAACCTAAAACAATCATTTTAAATTCAGGAGGTGTTTCTATGACAGCAGGCTACTCCTTTTGAGCCCATACCGGTAGCACCTTGATAGACCAACTATATGGATTAATAGCACTAGTTACAACACAGCCTTAGGCCCCTGTATCTACGTTAATAGAGCCTATCCATTCCTGTCAGCTACTGGGGACTGATGGAATTGCAGGGGTGGCTTTGTATCCACACAGCAAATCATAAGCCGTCAGATATCGCTTGAGCTGGATGACTGCAATTTTCGTTTAAAACCAAATGTATTACATTGAGATCTATCAAATATAGTCTGACAGATTTTCTGTGAAAAGGCTTTCTGTCTGTGCGCGGACAAGGGGAATGGCTTCTCCGTGCAGGTTGCTTGTCTTCATTTTCAGTTAGGTGGGCACAAAAAGACACACACACACACACACACACACACACACACACACACACACACACACACACACACACACACACACACACCTTCTGACTGATGCAAACATTTGTCTGTGTGCTGTTGTACCATGAGAAAGTGTATCAGAGCAGAAAGAAAAGCTGTGTACCTGCCATAATCTATCATGTCACAATTGCAGATCTTTCCATCCAGACATCATTGAGCCACCTGCTTGGTTTGAGAGACATGGACACTTGTATTAGCAACAAAGCTGTGAGTAATACTAAACTTAGCATTGATTAACAACAGTTTTAACATAGTTTTGGAACATTAGGGTTTTACCATAAACCACATTATGCCATTTTCCTCACGTTTATCTTGGCAAAATGTAAAATATCTGGTACGTTGAAAAAAGGAAAGCAGCTGAAAGATCACTTCCAAACATGTTTTAGGACTGCTTTACATAGTAATTTCTTTCTGAGGAAAAAAAATAATAATTTTACCTTTTGAAAATTTTAATTAATCTCTTCCTTTTTTTCCATTAATAAGACCAATTTTAAAGGTACCCTATTGAGTCGTTCTTGTAAACAAACTGTTTACATTTCGAGTAAGCAACCAAAATGCATTAGGATCAGGGTAAGGGTTAGGCTTAGAGATGGTCCAATCCCATTTTTTGCTTCCGATACCGATTCTGATACCTGAGCTTGCGTATCAGCCGGTACCGAGTACTAATCCGATACCAGTGTGCCATATATTCTATCGTCTTTTAACAGCTGTATACTACTATCCATGTATGGATGTCATATGATTGCTATCTTTGTTGTCGGTATGGCTCAGGTTTATGAAGGTAAAGATGGTGCAAATGTGAGAGCGCTGGGACACGAGCTCCAGACCCGGTAGCAGCGGCACAACCCCCCTGGAGCTCACCACCAGTGTTGGTGGAATAGAAAGCTAGCGTTAGCAAACTAACCAACCAGCCCGCAATAAATAAATACAATTTAATTTAATTTAAAAGGCAGGCATTATATACCACTGATGGCGGTCCGTCTGCGGCTGCAGGACCTGGAGCTCACCGCCAGGGTTTCAGTTGGACTGTTAAAAGTGTTAGGATAACAAAAATATATTTATTTAAAAGCGAGGTTAGTTCGCTAAGCTAGCTTGCTATTCCACCAACACTGCGGTGAGCTCCAGGGATTGTGCTACCGGGTCTGGAGCTCTCCGTGTTGCGCTGGCGATCAGGTCGAGGTCGGCAGCGGAGCTTTCTAGCGATGTTTCCACGCTGTATTGGTCAAAGCATTTCTCCATAGCGCTTCTGCTATGGCTGTTGTAAGTTGCATATTGAACAGTGATTGGCTTCCAAACATGTTTTAATGTCACAACATACAGAGAAACTACCTCTTTCAACAGATGAATGTGAAAATAACCTTATGGTGTCGAACTCATGTAGATCATCCTGCATAGTGACGCTCAACTGTCCAAGTGAAGTAACAATAAGCAAAACGCGTTTCTTTTCAGTGGAAGGGGACTTTAAACTTTTAAATGGTTAAAGTGTGGTGATGCAAAGGAATGTAAAATTCACTCATAGTGGAAAACTGGGTTGTCAGAGGTGAAGGCAGATGTATCGACCCGCACAACAAGCTGAAAGCAACACTTCTCATTGCACAAGTCTACAGTCAGAACCAGTACATCTACACTCAGGTAATCCTTATATGCCTGGTACATTTATTTTTTGTATTTTGGTATTTTAAGTGGCATTTTACAATATTTCAAGAGACTAGGCTCTCAATTCAGTCAAATAAAAGTCATACTCTACAAAGATTTTGATGTGCATTGCAACTAAAACTGCTATGCTTTCACTCTGCTTTGTCTCAAAGACCTGAGCAGCATGCTGGAGGGCACATGCTGTAGATTGATGTCAAAAACGCAAGACATAACTTTACTTAACACTGTTTAGCACAAGATGCATGCATGCATGAATGGCAACAATTATTTAAATATAACTTTTTTCACATCGCATTAATCATAATTATTGTCCGGCCGATACAGTTACATTTTGACAGTGAGTTATGGTTAATTTTGTGGTGATAAGATGAAAGATCACATAGAGCCACAGTGTAAACAGAGTGATTGGGACAAACTACACAATATATGTGTTACCTTTGCTAAAGGGCTGCCATTTGGGGACTGCTTTTAAATAAAATGTCTCTGACAAATGCGACAATGTTGATCACAGGGAACTAACTCCTTCTGACTAATGGCACTGCATCTAACAATTAAAATGTTGGCATTAATGCACTTTAATAACATGACAATGTAAGCATCTTGCCAGAAAAAGGGAGGACACCTTGAAAGAAGAAAGCAGGAGACAATATTCACTTCTGTCAGGTTGTATATTTCTCCCTCTACAGCTAATAATGACATGCTCTTTGATGCAGGCGAGACAGTTTTTCATTTTCTACTGACTTCAAATTCCAGTTATTTAATCCTCACTGGAAATACCAAGCTTTGAGGATGTTACCCCAACTGTTCTTCAGAGTTCAGTGCCTCAGGAGAGCAGAGCAAATATGAAAAACAAAGCGTTAGAAATTATTTCCATCTTGTTGTTCTAGGTTCAGCTCTTGTTTTCTCAAAAGTTGGCAGCTGGGGCTTATGCTCACCTTCTCAGTGTGTTAACGTGACTCAAACCCACAACTGTGGTGTGAGGAGAATCCAGAATGAGGTGGACCCACAGCCTGTAACTACGGAGGTGTGCAGTCAGAGAAAGCCATAAACATCCATGCACAGTCGTCACACATGTTCATACACAACCATGTGTATGTGTCATTCTTATTCTCTCCTGCATTCACAGAAACACAGGCAAATGTCAGCTTATGCGCAGCAAAAACAAAACAGAAAACAGAAAAATAATATTTTTTTCTCAACAAGTCCGCCTGTCCACATACCCTCTCAAGAAAAAGCAGACATGCAGCATTTACTCAACAACAGCCTTATCTGCTTTTGAACAATACTGTAGTCTTTCTATATGTGACAGACTGAGTTACCAATATAATAAGCTGAGGCTTCTCTTACAGTGTTAGTGAATGCAGGGATTATTCCAGCACACCGAGGGTTGTTTCAAGGCCCTTCCTCAGAATGTCATTCAAACCTCTAAAAGTTAAAATATTTTCTTCACCCTAAAAATCCATGACCAAATTTACTGTGGACACATCTACACTCTTCTGATACTTTCAAGGTCTTCAGTAAGCCAGGCAACTGAATAAAGTTCATGATGACCACCACAAACCATATTCTGTCTATAATGATGATTTGAGATGGGATCAATCAACCCTATCTGCTTGATGTAATGGCCAATGAGACTTTGATTTAAGAGCTGTAATTGGTTTCCAGTAGGGCACAATGTCAGTTTTCTATTCCCTAGTAACCCGGGTGTACAGTTTTAGGACATGGCTGCTTGTCACAAGTGCAGGCTTGACTGGACAGGGAGGAAGATATTCACTGGAGACACAGGGCTCTTCTGGCACTGCTCTTTGTCCGTAATGGCCTCCATTCACAGGCTCTTCATGAAAGGTTTTACATGGGAACTCCACAGGCTAATTGGCCCAGGGAGATCAGGCTTATTGTTAGTTCTGCATGGCTTCCAGTAGCTATGGCTGCCATATGAGTGCCTAATCACCACAGGGCTCCACACCTGACTAAACAAAGAGCACTTTTCTTAGTTCTTAAAAAAGTGTCTCTCATCATTTATCTTTTCTCTTCCTGCTCCACCTCCTCTATCTATTTTCCTCTGTCTCTTATGGCTGAGGATATATAATAGGTCAGAAATTAACTGTATTAATACATATGGATACATAAATATGGATTTTATTTTTAATTAAACCTACACTATGCTTGAATGCTTAAAGCCAATTGTCAAATGACTCCACTGAAAACCCTGTAGGTCAAGCCAGTTGATTATGCACTCACTCAGTACTGTTGCCGTGTAAGCACTTAGAACTAAGTTGGATTATTCTATTAGAGGGAGCATTGTAGTACTTGAGATCGGTTTTGGTCTTTTCCGTCTCTTGGTCTTGGACGTCAGGGATATCACCAAATTGCCCGTGCATCGTCTGGTTTATGTGTTAACAGCATTACTGTGATTGGATGTAAAGATTCCTGCTTCAAATGTAACCAATCACGTGAATCATTTCTAGTTTGAAATATGCTACTGTTAATCCATGTTTCCTTAAAGGAGAATTCTGGCCAATTTTTAACGTTAATCTTGATCGCTATAAATATGTGTACTGTTGAAAAACCCTAGCAGTTAACATCTAGCAGCTAACAGGGTGAACTAGCCACCGGCAGGATTGAGACAGGGTAGGTAAATTTAAACAATGTCTGAGTTGAAAGTGCATATTGTTGTCACGTAAGGGACCTGTTCACATGTTCTGACATTTTAATTGCATTTTGTGTCTGTTAAGAGGCACAGAGGCTCTCTAAAACTTGCCCTGACAACTGCCATTTTAGTGCAGTGGAAGCTCGAACACATAGCTGCAGATACTCAATGTTGCCTACACCGATTTGGGTCACATATTTATAGTGATCAAGATTAACATAAAAATTGGAGATGTCAGCCAAATCGTCGGTAATAACGTTGTATTACATTGTATTCATTTATTTTTTAAGATTTGCAAAACAACATCTAAAAAAACCTGCAGCAGTGTGTTAATTCTGCAACACACCTAGCACAGCTGAGACCACTTCTTTTTTTAGTAAGGAAGCATAAAGAAAGGTAAGCTAAGTGTAAGTCACTCTAGCGAAGCTACCTAGCTAAAGTTGTCAATCTGCTTCTGTACCAAAAGCCTCCAGAAATCTCTTCACCCATCACCCAAAGGCATTTAGTGAATATTAGCCATACATATTAACCTATACTTTATGTTTTAGTTGTTTGATCTGGTCTTGGTCTTGTCTCGGCCTCGATACACTCTGGTCTTCGTGATAACTTGGTCTTGGTTTAGGTGGTCTTGACCACAACACTGGTTAGAGGCACAACATTTCAGCTAGACTGGCACTAACAAATTAGAAAGTGTTTTTCTTGCTAAATCCCACTCAATGAACCTTATTTAACTCTGGTGTTTGAGTCAAAATATGCATCTTATTTCCTTTCATCATTCTTCACACAGATTACCTTTATTTGAGGTCAATTTGCCTTTGCCAGTCAGCGATGTTTGTTTTGTTTGACTTTTGATAGAGCTACCACCAGGGCTGTATCACTTGGGGTGCTTTTCGGTTGTCTTGGACTCGCCAATATTCTAGTTGGTCCCAATGGAGTCCAGCACTATATGGTTTTGTTGTGAAGTAACTTCCTCCTTCTAAACAAGACCATTGATGAAGCACACTTGTTTAGAAAACAGGTATTGGTTTAATTCAAAATCCATCTGGAACATGCAAGACTGGTTGCCTGGTATACACCTGGATGCATCATATACCTCAATCATCAGGTATCACTTATTTTCATTTTGTTCACAGACAGAATGTCAGCAAGCACTTTGTATTTTCAGTCTCTCATTTGGACTCAAATTTGGACTTGGACTCAAACTTTTTTGAACTCAGTCTTGACTTGGACTTGAATCTCTTTGGACTTGGTCTTGACTTGTCCTGGTCTTGAACATGTCTTGGACTCAACAAAAGGATTTGACTACAGCCCTGGCTGCCACTGTCCATACTCTGTTTGTGTTGAGGAGATTCAAGTGTCTGTTATCAGTGACTACTCACTTACAGCTAGCTTAGAGGTTTGCACGCTATGAAAGCAGTGACGCAGGGCGCCTATGTTAACATATATCATTATCAAAAATAAATATCTTAAAATTAGTAGTGAGTTTTAATGTTTGCCAGTAGTACTAAGTAGTACTTACTTATTGTTAGTACTGCCCCCCTTCAAAAATCATTTTGTTGGTTAATTTTAAAATGTTTTTAAATTAATTTATTTTAATTTGTTTTAATAGTGCTGTTAATGACTATAAGTAAGGACAAGATGGCATAAAGTGAAAAAATGCCATAAAGATAGTAGCCATAATGACATAGTTTTTCCTATAGGGAAGCTACAGTTGTGGTCAAAAGTGTACATACACTTGTAGAAAATCACAATGTTATGGCTGTCTTGAGTCCTCAATAAGTTCTACAACTCTTATTTTTCTGTGATAGAGTGATCGGAACACATACATGTTTGTCACAAAAAACAGTCATAAAGTTTGGTTCTTTCATAAATTTATTATGGGTCTGCTGAAAATGTCACCAAATCTGCTGGGTCAAAAATATACATACAGCAACATTAGTATTTGGTTACATGTCCCTTGGCCATTTTCACGGCAACTAGGCGCTTTGGTAGCCATCCACAAGGTCCTGGCAAGCTTCAGGTCGAATGTTTGACCATCTTGACAGAATTGGTGCAGTTCAGCTAAATTTGATGGTTTTCTTGCATGAACCTGTTTCTTTAGCACTGTCCACATGTTCTCAATGGGGTTTAAGTCAGACTTTGGGAAGGCCATTCTAAAACCTTAATTCTAGCCTGGTTTAGCCATTCCTTTACCACTTTTGATGTGTGTTTTGGGTCATTGTCTTGTTGGAACACCCAACTGCGCCAAGACCCAACCTTCGGGCTGATGGTTTTAAGTTTTCCTGCAGAATTTGGAGGTAATCCTCCTTCTTCATTATCCCATTTACTTTCTGCAAAGAACCAGTTCCACTGGCAGCAAAACATCCCCAGAGCATAATACTACCACCACCATGCTTGACAGTAGGCATGGTGTTCCTGGATTAAAGGCCTCACCTTTTCTCCTCCAATCATATTGCTGGGTGCTGTGGCCAAACAGCTCAATTTTTGTTTCGTCTGACCAGAGAACTTTCCTCCAGAAGGTTTTATCTTTGTCCATGTGATCAGCAGCAAACTTCAGCCGAGTCTTAAGGTGCCTTTTCTGGAGCAAGGGCTTCTTTCTTGCACGGCAGCCTCTCAGTCCATGGCGATGTAAAACACGCTTGACTGTGGAGACTGACACCTGTGTTCCATCAGCTTCCAAATCCTTGCAGACCTGCTTCTTGGTGATTCTTGTTGACTCTTGACCATCCTGACCAATCTCCTCTCGGGCATGTGATAGCTTGCGTCTTCCTGATCGTGGCAGTGACACAACTGTTCCATGCACTTTATACTTGCGTATAAGTGTCTGCACAGTTGCTCTTGGGACCTGTAGCTGCTTTGAAATGGCTCCAAGTGACTTCCTGACTTGTTCAAGTCAATAATTCGCTTTTTCAGATCCACACTGAGTTCCTTTGACTTTCCCATTGTAGCTTTTGTAGCTGAGTCTAATCACTGGGTCAAATGAGCCCTATTTAAATGGGCTCATGAGAAGTCAACAGCTGTAGTCAATCAGAATCACTTAGAAGAAGTGAAGAGGCCATGACATGAAGCTAATTTGATTGACACAACTCGCTACATCACCAAAATTGACATATTTTGTTGCTGTATATTTTTGACCCAGCAGATTTGGTGACATTTTCAGCAGACCCATAATAAATTTATGAAAGAACCAAACTTTATGACTGTTTTTTGTGACAAACATGTATGTGTTCCGATCACTCTATCACAGAAAAATAAGAGTTGTAGAACTTATTGAAGACTCAAGACAGCCATAACATTGTGATTTTCTACAAGTGTATGTACACTTTTGACCACAACTGTACATTCAGCAGATACCTGAGATGCCTCAGAAACAGTGAAATTCTCTAGATGTTTAAGTTTAAATCCCCATGAAATCCTGCCACAATATGAAAGGATTGTTAAATGTCATTGAGCTTTAGTATCCTTGTCTGTCATTTTGATTTGAATACACATGTGATTGCTCCACGCTGATAAAGCATTCAAGTGCCACAGGGTTCCTTTTGTAAATACACTTCAGCCTGCATGGGCTTTGGCCCTGAAGTAGGCAGTATGACGTTTTGGGTGTTGATGTGCCATCAGAATCTGTAAAACATTTGCAACCTTATAGTATAAAATTGCATTCTGTTTTAATAGGCTGTTTCAAGCTCAATTTGACAATGTTATAAACCATTGTTGGTTGGACTTACTTGAAGCATCTGAAAATACGTTATGGGAGAAGTGTTAAAAGGAAAGCTTATTAACCATTTTTAAATAAGTGGCTCGCATGTGGATCTGATGAACCAGTCCCTCCAGGATTTTGCAATGTCACAATTGCGCAAATTCAACTAATCACCGTGACTTCAGTGCGACTCACAATTTTGACCAATCACCTCAACTTTTTTGCAAATTTGACCAAATATCGGAGTTTCCCGCGACTTCAACCAATCCGAGAAGTCCCACGTGCCAGACTTTATATAAGTATTTGACTCTGAGAGCCAATGACCAAGCGAGAGCGGAACGGGTTGCCATATTCATTTCCTTGTTTAACGAGATGTGTGTGACTTAAACATCTCACATTTACCATCAAAATGTACAACGAAAGACCATGCAAAACATTTCAGACCGTCTTGCCAACATGTATACATTTTAACATCTATGTACGCTGTAACGATTTTTCACTCTGAAGTCACTGAAGCGGCTTCTGTTTCAATCCTGTCAGCTCTCTGCAGCGTGCGGGGTTGTTGAGTTCCTCCCGCAACTGACACACACACACACACACACACACACACACACACACACATGGTGGATGCAGGAAAAAACGGAGATGAGAGGTACAGGATGCCCTAAATTGAGGACAGCTATGGTCGTTATTGTAATTGCAATGATAAGTCCTTTATGAAACCGTATGAATGTGTGTTAGGATAGGAAATGAACTAACAATGTAAAGATCAACAAGCCACTGACAGACATGTTCAAATATTGATTCATTCAATAAATTATAATTTTTTGTCTTAAATCCACCATCCATTTTAATATTATATCAACATTTGCAGTTTCCTTAGCCTTTTGGTAAGGTTACTAGGAAAACTCAGCACAGAGTAGTTTATTCTCCCCAAAACAAGTTTTTGTTTTTAAAGAATTATACAAAAAAATTCTCAGCCTTCCGCAACTTCATTGCAACAAATTATTATCACAATTTTCTTTACAAAAGCTCCCGCAGCATCAGGCATTTTGGGCCGCAACAATCTCAAAAAAAGTCTGGAAATCCTGGAGAAAATGGTTTACAAGTTTTCTGCAAACCGAACCACAAGCTTAAAAACTACAGACAAGCCACAAGAAACTACACCAGTTTTATGTGACTGTGTAAAATAAGTACTGAGTATTGATGTCTAATAGCAGGCGAATCAGCCTCCTAACTAATTGATGAGAGATGTGTTGTTTTTATACTGTATGTTAATTGAGCATTAGACATGCTGGAGACCCAGTGGTCCTGAGTAGTTAAGTAGCTTGTTATGTGATGAGACTCCAAAGGATGTAGATATTTTGTAGGAAGAGGTATGTTTAGACCTCGTTTAAATATTGATAACACATCTACTAACCCCATTGATCATGTATAATTTAATCAGCACCACTCTGATATTTAAACATTAATATTAATTGAAAATGTTCCATAAAATGGCTAAAAAGAGTCTTGAAGTTGACAAATACTACATAAGTGGTACCTATGGATAGCAGATTTTATTTCAGATTTCTTTAAATTTCCTAAAAGTGATCAGACTAAACAACAGAAAAATTATTCAAATATCTGCTTCTCGTTGCTTGCAATGAGGGAGTGTCAAGATATCTGTTTTAGTATTTTTAGTCCTTATTTTACGAGATGTTTAAAGACTAGACCTTAAGCTGTTGGAGAAATGTTTAAAAAAAAACAACAACCCTGCAACCTATTCTCTCTGGTTGATCACACGCTTCATGGTTTGACTTCAGTTAACAGCATATGTAGTACCACTGCCAAACATTATGAGACGTATATTGGCTTTGGAAGCAATAGTCGGCCAGTGTTGAATCACTCTAGAATCGTGAAACAATTGGATAATGTCGAGAACAACACACATTCTATTTTACATTAGGTTTTAACAAATAAAAAATATATTTAAGTTGATCTGCCATTCTCTCACTCATTAAGTTTAAGTAATTTGTGACCTAATTGGTACTTACTGCACAATAGTGCTAGCAAATTCCTTTTGGATTGAACAGTGGCATTGAATTAACACTTTAAAGCAACATAGGCGATTAGTGCACTTAAACAACAATGCATTTAAAATCATATTAAGAAGTAATTTTTCATCTTAATTGTGTAGTCATCTTATTAAGTGTAATGGATGACCTATTTAGAGAACGTTATTTTTGGGGGCTTTTTTTCATTTCGAATAATGAGGATAGTTCTCTCAATAACACAAGAATTAAAAATTATTTCCCTTTACAATTTAAGGCAATTAGCAACTGTCCTCTTATTTTTTTGCTCTATGAAGTGTCATTCTTAGAGCAGAAACACTTTCACAACTTTTATGTGTTGGGGGGGAGGCATGCATATTCCTATTCAAGCACATTTTGTAAATACTTAAAATATTTATGTAACTCTTTATAATATCTTAAGATGGCTGGGTTTTACTGAATACATTAATGCACAACGCACTGTCTGCATAGTAACCTGCCAAACAGGTCAGAATTCTCTTTCTCAATAGTTTGATGCCAAATCACCATGGTGTATTATCAGTTGTATTTTCGCAATGCTGAGTACACAGCTGGTACAGTATCTGATGGGAAAGCATATTCAATTATTAACTGATCTACCTCTGCTGGTGCCCATTTCCTCACAGATAAAAGGCCTATTAGACTTATTTCCTCCTTATAGATGGAATGAAATCTGTCTTTTAATGGATAGGCCTATTTTAATCTCCCACATTAATACTTTAGTATGCAGGATATTATTGTTCTGTACCAATGACTATAATTAGTTTTGTTTAATAATCTCTGTCAATCCTAAAATTGCTCACTTGCTTGGTTCCACATCTTGCTGGGAAGATCATTATTTTAGAGTTATTATAGCATGGTGGGATGAAGATCATCCACGATTACTGTAGATGAAATGGTGAACTCAGTCATGTTTTAGGCATGAGATAAGTAGCAAAGAGGTTAACTGTACACACAAAAAAGCATTTTTTTTTTTTAGGCAATCACTTTTTTATTTGCAAGGCTGCATACGTGCTGTGTTATTTCTAAAACCTGCTATGTGCTGTATGGAGTGCATGGATCATGACTCAAAGTATCCTTTCTCAAAACAAAAGCTGTGAATACATGTGAAA
>JABXJD010002241.1:0-58064 GCA_013375575.1 Percina caprodes | reverse complement strand
GCACTACCCGTCTTACCGTTAAATTGCCTCTCAAGCTGTCTAAGAGTTGCCACAATGGCTACGGATTAAAAATACGTTCTAGTGCTGGAAATATAAAAACATTTAATTCCAAAATCGGGTAAGTCCCAGGGTTCAATCATAACTGCGCAATCCAAAGCATGTTTTACAGCGGTCAAAATGCCCAATGTCCAATGTCCAACCTCAGGAAACATCTTCAGGTATGTAAGTTAGCTTACAGTAACTGCAAGCACTTAAATTAAATAAAGTAGGAAAGACATGCCTCCCTTTCAGTAACAGAAAATATATTTTCTAATGTGCATTGAAAATATATTTTAGCATATATTTTGCTTGGTGCATTAAAAAGAGGTGCTGAAGACGGTCTTTCTGGTGAATGCTCTTCAAAATTAAATTATTATAATCTTAATTCATGTGTAAAAGGATTTTGAAGATTTGACAGTAGTCAGTGCTTGAGTACTGCTGAAGGTAAGGTTAAAACTGCGGAATTTAAATATTTGAAACAGTTAGAAATTTAGAAAAGTAGTCAAAAAGTAATTACATGTAATAAGTTACATTACTTTAATAAAGTAATTGAAATATTTACACTACTTTTACATTTAATGTAGTGTCACATATTACATTTTCAATTCAGAGCTAATGCAATTGAACAAAGTTAAGGGCAAATTTCATATACTCTTGAAACGGTATAATTCATCTTCAGTGGCATTAGTCCCGCAGTAGAGTAAAGTCTGGCTCATCTGCACATATATTCCAGGATAGAAGAGAAAAACACTCTGGATTGTTTGCATTACTTTAAACCAATCCCAATCCTCTTGGGCGGCGCTATTCTGGACGCAGAGACAATGGCTCTGCAAATCTCTGGTCTCGGAAGGAACTTGTTTTGGTGGAACATTTGCACCCCGCAAAAGCAAATGTCACATAATATTTAATGAAGTTAACTGTTAACACAATATTGTAATGTGAGCAATATAAATTAGCTGGATACATGGTTAAATATAAATTGTTCTTACCGTGTATTGCCGTGTGTATTTTGCCCGTGAGAATCCTCGCCAATCTGTCCCAAAACGTCCCACTTAGAGAGTAAATGCCGTAAACACATTCTTTGTAAATCTTTACAATCATTCCCGATAAATAAAGCACGCCTATCTTGTTGTCTGGTCTGTTCTTCAAAACTCATTTTAAAACATCTTAATTAAGCATGTAACTTTCTGGCTCTGAGGTTCTGGTTGTTGTTTCCATAGCGAATGGAGTTTAAGAACGGTAACACAAAGAGAGCGGAAAGTGAGGGACAACAGACAACAGTAGCATAATAAATATATACTTTATGTACATAATGTTAGAATATGGAAGCTTCAATTAGTGCTGCCTGTATTTTCTGTCAGTCAGTCTGTTTATATCCAATTGTTTGATTTTCTGTGTTCTTTCTATGTTCTCAATATGTTTTTAGCTGTTTGTGTACAGCAACAATCTGAATTATCACATTTAAATGGATTTTCAAGGCGTACAGCATATTAATGAAGATCAAGGGCTTTATTTTCCCACCTGTGCATGTTGAAAATTTCAGTTTTGCTTTGGGAAGTTGTATTTCCTTTCTTCACTCAGTGCTGCAGTGGAAGGAGAGGTTCAGTACGGGGAGTTTTACATGCGATCCCACACTACAGTGGATGCATTTTTTGTGATCTTTTTGTCAGTCTAATTTGGTGGAGACTATAGACCTCTCCAAAATTACTTTCATTCTTCTGCAAGTTGGCACACAAAAAGAACCAAACAATCCCAACAATTATAGCAGTGATGGCAAAAGACAAAGCAAAAATAGTTTAACTTTCACCAGAATCTGTTAGCCACACCATCTTGTATGCACATGTATGAAGGCCTTACCGTTTACCTTTTGAATATTCCTGTTGAATATCTTGGTCGCCAAAGCTTACATAAAGAAAAAGAGTGAGCATAGCTTTGACAGCTTTAATTGACCACCTTATTGCAAAGAATGAGCATGTAGAATTTGTCATATGTTGGTGTAGCAGTGTAACATACACATGTCCCTGCTTGCAGATTTTGCTCTACTGTATATTGACTGCATAAGAAGAATGTCACTGCACAAGATAGATTTTAAATTGCATTCATTTTATTTTAAACTCTTAATCTGTGCCTATGACAATACATTTAGATCAAGATACATTTGTTATATTAAGCATTAGATTAACATAATCAAATAGAGAATATTGATTTAGTGCATATAGGGTTGAAGTATTAATCAAATTCAAATCGATTGCAATGTAATAGAACTCAATTTTCGAAAACACCTTGACATGGGTTGCCCTACGCTCCATGTGACATGCGAATGAGAATAGAGAAAGAAAACAACAATAATACAGATAAGGAAGAAGAGAGAGGAAGTCGGATAAGGAAAAAAAAATGCTAACCAATTCCTAATTGCAATATTGGTCTAAATGTTTTTCCATACTGTTCAGCATAAAGATATGTAAGTGAAGTGTGGATGCAAAAGTTATTACATATGTTGCTGGAATAAAGAAAACTCAATTACAGTCAATCAACCATTGTCTGGCTTTGGTTGATCAGTCTTATGACTCCCAGTCAATTGTGTGCAGACAAACTTAGTTGCTTTTTCATTTGTCCACATTAATATGAGTAGCAGACAAGTAAATGCAGTTGTGAAGATAAATGCATGTGTGTCACTGCATGTGTACAGCACATTGCATATGTATTTTATCTCTGACCTATGTTTTTCATCACTGAATCAATCTACATATCAATGTACATCTTGCATATTACCCCACAGTCAAACCTTTCCACAAGAATATTGTGTAATTTTAATGCCAAAGCACCAATTACTGATGTTTAAAGGAGTCTGTGGTAGGGACCTTATAAACTAAAATAGTTAGCAGACTCGCTCTCTATCCATTGGGGTAATTAGGTTAAACAAATCGGTTCAATGAAAAAAATCAGATAGTTGACCAGTCAACCATGACCAAATTAGTGTTGTAATTACCTGCTAGACATGCCTTCATTAATAATTTCTGCATCTTTTGTTGTAACAAAATACCAATAGCACACAACCTAATTAAATGAAAAACCAATTTTAGATCACACTCATGCAAAATTTAAAACAACATACATTTTGGTGTTATTTCTGTAAATTTGCTTGTCGGAAGAAACTCAACTTTGGGGTTGAGCTGTACGGTTGAGCAAGCTGTGCACTGTGCACAATTACAAAATGTTATGTTGCTTTACCATGTACAGTAGTGCCCTGAATGAGAAAACATAGCATCAACTGTTGGGCAAATATCAATGCGGGACAGATAAAAGAGTATGGAGCTATTGAAGTGCAAGGCTACAGGACTCAATGCTGGATTGAAAAAAAATGGAAAAGTTTCGGCTGAAAGTTTTATGGTATGAAATTTATTTTCTCACATTTTGACACAGTATCAAGGGGAGAGAGCCAACATGTTTCTCCAATAACTAAAAATGCCAGACGTTTCAAACAAAGCAATGTCAGCAGTGCAAATATGACTGTGTTAAAGCAAAGACAAAGACGTATGTAAACACGCCTGTGTGGGCATTGATTAAAATCTGATTGAATGTCTTCTTATTGCAATACCAACACCTGTGTCCCTGTGTTAACGGATTTCTAAATGCATGTATGCATCTTATATTTGCACAGCAAGACCATTATAATTGGACAAGCTCGACCATCATAAATACATTTCCCTCTTTGGGATTATTTCTCACCTACCAGTGGGTTTAATTGATTTCGTGGTGCAGCATCATCGATGAGGCATTTGGCTTATCGACTACTGTTTTGGATGTAAATACATTTCACCTTGTAATCGTAGTATTTTCACCAGATGACAATAGATTCTAGGAATAAACTGAATGATAATATTGAAATTGGATGAATGTAGCCTGCCAGTTTGTTGTAAAATAATAATAGAGTGTGTGTTCAATTTTTGGCCACTATACGCCCCTCATATAGTGTTGTTTGGGTTGTGTCACAGCTTCAACAACACTCAACCAACTTACAAACCAAAGTCTTTAAAGCCTCCTCTTCTGGAATTGAAATAGGCCCTGTCGCTCTTCTTCAATCTCTGTTGATATAGGTGTGTGTGTGTGTGTGTGTGTGTGTGTGTGTGTGTTTGTGTTTTGGGGAGCAAAAGCCTTTGATTACAGAACTGCTTTTTGTCCTTGTCTGTTGTGCAGACAAAAGCATCTCAGTGCTAATGACAAAATGAGGTTAACATTGAATCTCAGAAATGATGCGTCGCATCCCACCGGACATCCTCTAGTCCTTGTCTTTTTTCATTGTGCCACAGGAACAATGCAGACAAGCAGAAGTGATTGTGTTCTGTGTCAACATGACGTGACTGCAGCCCAATGTTTGTGGCAATAGATGGACCGTGCTGCCATGGGAAATCAATTCCATAGGTGTCAACACAGACGATTGAGATGGCCATTGTGAGGTGAGAGTGGACTGGGGTGGTAATGTCTATGTGTGTGTGTTTGTGTGTGTGTGTCTTGTCTGTGTGTGTTACACACACATGTCTGTTTGGAGCATTTAACACATCATTGTCATTTCATCTCTTTATTTCTAATAACCGTGCCGATATCTGCGGCATTAGTGGGACAGAAATGATTGGTGGAAATCTGTCAAATGAAATAAATACACCCTTTAGACACCTCAATCAAAGCATCCATTAAATTTTAATGGTGGTTCATTGTGGGGTTGATTATTCTGGCTAACATAAACATTTGTAAAGGCAAGCTTTAGGGTGTTTTAAGGTAGATCTATCCTTTACACCACTGGTTAAAAACTAGGAGGGTAAGTTGATCTATATTCAAAACGGTTTGTTGTTGTAGATTGCAAACCGTAATTAGACAAGTTGTGGGTGCCTTGCTTATGTGATTAAATATATCATTATACTAATAATTTGATGTAATATATTACAATTATTGTTAGTTTTGGATGCCAAAATATTTCAGTGTTACATTCGCTCAGTGATAAATACCGTGACAGATCCTGAAAAATTAATGCTTGTGATGACGACCCGAAGTAAAAGAAAAATACTTAAGCTACAGTATGTAAATTTCCTTGTTTTATTAGATTGCTTACCTTACATTTTCCTTTAGTTTATTAAAATTAAAATCAAGTATTTTTGATAAAAGATTTGGTTAAGTCATTTCACATAAAAAATAAGTATCTCTTATTTTAGCTTTTCTTCACTCCTTTATGAAAGGAATATCTTTGAGTTGTAGACAAAACAACATTGGAGACGTTATCTTGGGCTTTGGAAAACACTGATTCATGTTTTTCACAATTTTAAGACATTTTATCAACCAAACATCTAATCAATTAATTGAGAAAATAATTAACAGATTAATTGACAAATAAAATGATCATTAGTTTCAGCCCTAATTAAGGCATGGATACCCGATGTGAGTCTGGTCCCGACGATACCCGACGGGAAGAAAGAGGAAGTAGATGTGTTGTAGATGTTACCGGAGCAGAGTTGGAGGAATAAGTTTAAGTTTTGTACATAGTGTGTGTGGTGTCCAAAATAAACCCCAGACTGAAAGCCAAGTTAATTAATTTGCTCACCAGAAACAGGATTTTAATCCCAACATTATTCATTTTATAATGTTGGCCCTGGAGGTAACGAGTCTCCTCTGGTTTTCTGATCACGTTTGGAAACGAAGCAATCACGAAAGGTTAAAACATTGAACATTCAAATCATCAAATGTATACCTTTGTCTAGTATCTTAATATTTTACAATCACTGTATTTTAAATTAAATATAAATAGAGGTGCAGGAGTGACTGCGAGTTCCATGTTAACAGGGATGCAGTTTTCGGCGGCTCCTGCTTTTTTTTACGTCCGTTTGGGTGACTTGTGTAAATTGTGCATTATAATTTAACCAACTATAATTGTGGATTGCCTCCACCAAACAAGTACAAGGCCGTGCGGCCATGAGGAAAAATAAATAAATCAATTTGGGAACTTGTTTAATATTTTCAAGTCAATTGATTTCACTTACCAATCATATGAGAGGAATGCAACTTAAAGTACTGGGCCTGGTGCCGTGTTTCTTGGCTATGATTATTTTAGAAAAATAAGTTAATTAAAAAGTCCACATGGGATTTGTTTGTGATGCGCTAGGTTTAACCAATCATCGAACTTCCACCTACCAGTGAAACAAGTTCTAGCCAATCAGATGCAAAGTAGGGCGGGTCCTTGCTGAAAAGCGAGAATTGGTGTGTGGTTGCCGTGGTAACGCGGCAAAAAAAGTAGATATAGCTTTAGTTGAGAAAAGGAGTTAAAAACAAATGGTGCTGGGCATGACTAGAGGACAAGAGGAAAAGGGTGGAGACGGGAAGCCGTTTAGCACCTGGTGCCTCAAATTAAGCACCTGGCTGAAGCGTATGTTCAATGAAGATACTCACTGTACGGCAGCAGCGGTGTAAAAGTGCTCTCTCTCTCTCTCTCTCTCTCTCTCTTGCAGTAATGGGTTGGTAGTCTCTGCTTTTCACTGATGCCAACAAGAAGCATTTAAACGTGAGTGAGTGAGAAACTGCGTTATTTTGAAATGGTGCATACCCATGGCTTTACTATAGTTAACATCTAGAAATATCGCCATTGATTCAGCTTGCTGTTGGTTCGCTAGCATTGCGTCAAGCATTGCTTCTCATAACTTTTTTCTCCATATCAGTGTCCTCGATTTTCTCATGGTAACGTTTTGTTAACGCAATCCCACGTTACTGTATCTTAAACTATGAAAGGGGGGATACTGGTGAGTGGGCTTAGCTGATCAACAGCCGGTTTTGTTGTTTTTAAGGAGGTCCTTTTTTATCATGTAAAACAACGCAAATAGATGATTTTTAAGTAGCGCGTGGCACTGATGGACAAATAAACATTGTACATTTTATGGCAACCCCAGAGTGGGCAAGAAATATTGTAGCATACAAACAAGACATTGTGGAAACGGGCAGAGTAAACTATTTGCACTCTGTTACGATATAGTTTTGCTAGTATATTAGGTCCATTTGCAGAAATTAAGGAAAGAAAGGCACTTCTTGTGCAACAGATGAATAGAGGCTGTGAAAGCAGTTGGAATTGGTCTGGGCTGAAACTTGAAACTACAATCAAGGTCCATGCAGTCAAATACACAATCATACTGTGACTTAAAAAAAAAAAAAGGGTTGTGCTAAATGCACTCTCTGCATGAAGGAAATTAACTACAGTAGCAGAGGGTGCATGCCCTGTTTGCACACTGTCAGGCATCGTGTGTGTATAACCCATAGTTCAATTAAGGTTTATGTTTTGGAATAAAAAATTAAATTGAATATTCAAAATTAGTGTCTGTGTATTTTGATTTTCATAATTTGACTTTACTCTATGTGCCTATAAGGGTGGGCCGGGGATGGCAGGGGTTGGTGATTGGCCATTATTATATCACGCACACCAGGAAATGGACCCACAAATGCTTGACTCAGGTAAGTAGAGTTCAATGGTTTTATTAGAGCACTAATAAAACTACAAGCAACAGTTTCCAAAAAACGAATCTGAAAAACAAGCAGTAGTCAAAAATCCAAGGGAATCTGGAACTTAAGAACACAGAAAAAGGAAAAATGCTCAAAGGCTGAACACAGGGAAAACGGATGATCTCGTACAGGAGTAAGAAATGAGACAGTAAGATGAAGGTAAGAAAAAATGAAACAGGAAATGGAAAACTAAACAGAATTAGAAACAAACGACACAGGGGAAGAGACATGACATATTATTATCAATAGTTGTTTGTTTTGTACTGTAAGTAACCAAGTAACTAGGGTTTAAAGGCATAACCATAGTGATTTTGAAATAGGACCAGTCGGACAGCTTGACACTAAAAACTGCCAAAGGACTCGGCCTGGCACGGATTGCTGTCTTCTTTGAACTGTAATTTTGATTAAACGTGGGTACAGTAATGTGTGTAATCAGTACAATCTGAACATTAGGCCCTAATAGAGTAAAATGTCTTTATCCATGAGACCCTCAATATGAGTCACATTTGACACATACATTTTGCACATGTATGATGTCTTGCTTCCATTGATTACACATCACACAAAGAAAAGAATGGCTTTTTATCCTCTCACTGTGATAATGATGATAATTAACCAAAGTAGCATAAATGAATTCAAGCAATCAATCATGATTTTATGAACCGCTTCAATGAAAAGCGCAAAACACACTCAGAAATACAACTAAGACATTGATAGCAGATGTTCATACAGCTGTAATCTATTCCAGAAAGAGAAGAAGTTCATTTAGCTGAATTAATTGAATACCTCCGTCTATACTGATCGCATTTCAATGGCTTTTGATGCCTTCCCATTAAGTCCTTATGGTAGACATCTTTGGGCATACGAATAGTTTAAAATAAACCTGAACTGTCTAGAAAAGTGCTGAGATATCTGCTTTGGAAAAAATGAAATGTGTCTTTATAGTTCACATGATACAAGCAGGTGATTGGAACCTAAACCTAATGATGTTTTGTATGAAGGACAATAAAAACAAAAATACAGTGCCTTCATGTAGTACAGTATCTTTGTGATCCATTTTTAAAGATTTACATTTTCAGTAGAAACCAAGCTTTGTTTGTTGACAGAATTAATATAGAATGACATAAGCTGTGTCATTTCAGTCTCACCAAACAAACTATTTGTAAGTAAGTGTATCAGAAGTAGAAGCACAATGCAAGTATTGATTTTAAAAATGATATTTTAACAGCAATGTGAAAGGGATATTATACTCTTAAAAACTTCAAAATGTCAAGACTGCATGGATGCACACTGTTGTTTTGGCCAATACGTTTATTGTGCAACTTATTTTCTTAGCTTTTATTTGACATAAGAGTATGCTAGTTAATTAATGTAAGCTAGTATCAAAATGCACTTGTGCATTACCTTCCAACAGAATGCCATGCATTACAAATGACAATTTATTTTATTCAGCTGCGGATGAATTGTGTTTTAGTACACATGTTGAATTGGTTTTATTCTGTTTCTCCCTTTAGATAATTTTGATAGAGTAGATCAAATGTTTTTCTGGAGTTTTCAAGGTAATTATTGTATCAATAGATCAAATAGGCAAATGAAAATGATATGAAACAACACATTTATTTAAATAGACATTTTTGATTTCAATAAAATCAAACAGTGGAATCGTGGGAAAAAAATCTTTTATGTAATCCTGCCATAACAGAGGAAAAATGCTTGAAATTACCACTAATCGCGTGTTTTACTCCTCCTTCAACTCAAGTACTAGTCATATGTTGTTATTGGTGGGATAAACAGATACTTCTCTCCACCCCACTCCAACCCATCCGTGGACTTATGCACCCTGAAGTTCTTGAAAAATTGACTCATTAAGTCTTACTTGTAGCAGTAGTCTTCGACATGGTGTTTGTGAAATGCTAAGCTACGGTGTTACTAGCATCATCGGGCACACATGGTGCTGGTCAACACCAAATTGGACCCAAATACCTAAATTATAATATGACTCAAATGTACAACCCCCAATTATTTGGAGCAACCCCACAGGAAGAGCGATCTGTAGCTGATTTCAATACACACACACGCACACGCACACACACAGGGGATGTGCTGTAAAATCTTTAATTGAGATGGATTAGGTCATCCAATTAACCCGAACACACTTGGGTGTCCTTTGTGCAGTTGAAGCCTTTGCTTTGGGGTATTGTCACAAATCTTTAAGTCACCACAGAACTAGCACACCTGTCCACACTGTCTTTATAAAGCTTAATTGGGTTGAGCTCTTCCTCATTCAAAAGGCAGCTTTTTTTTCCCCCCCTTCTTTTTTCTACCCTTCCACATTGATGCTGTGAACATGCATGTGTTAACACGTGTGAAGACAAGCGGGAACGTTATGATTCATCTGCCAAGAAAATAAGAGCGCTGTTGATCAGGATTGTTGATTCAACTTTGTCTTTTCTAATTTGCCTTGTCAGTTGATTTAGAACAGAGGACTTTTTCAGTGTTGTCAGCGGCATACAATAATACTAATGGTCTGTTGCTTCATTTCACACACAAGTCAAACATGTCAAAAGTGACTGTTCATGTGTAGCAGCAATATGTTTCAGAAGTGCTGTGATTTGAAGTGGAGCTATTTCTGCTGTACATATTGGAGTACTTTTTACTGTGTACACCCTAAGCAGTAAAAAAAAAAAGTATATTTCATGATACAAACATCCATTCTTAAATATAAGTGGGTTTGATTTTCCTCATAACAAACCAGTAAAGTGACCCTTACCCTGACCTAAATGTTTTAAACAATTCAACAGCAAGCGTGGTCTCGGAACATGTATCATAGAGAATGGCAAGCACAGGAAACAAAAGGAAAAATAAGAAAAAGAAAACTACATCTTAGTGAAAAATAAGAAAAAGGTCTAAATTAAAGTTCCAGTCACCACCACTTCCTTTTTCTTGAATTATAGATAATAAGACCTGCCATATTCAATTGTTTGGGGGAAGTAACAGAGGTTCATCTTTTGGGGCAATTTAATTTGAGACACAGTTTGTCTAGGCAGGGATAGCAGCCAGAAGTCATGCAGAGAAAATAGTCTTAATTGTTTAATCCATATCAGTTATGCACCATATGGGAGAAATTACAGGTGCTTTGTGATGAGATAAACACTACAACTAAACAAATGTCTGAGGGGCAGTCTACACCAGTTTGTGTCTTTTAAGATCAATTTGTCCCGGCTTGTCCCCCGTTAGACCAGCTTATAATATGTGCATGAATTAAAGCAAAGCATTCCACCTTAAAAGGCTCTGCTAAAACCTCAAAGTCTCTTTGCCAATATCTTGTGAATTTACAGAGGACAGACTCTGTAAAAATGCATTGTTCAACCTTGCCATTGTTTCATCGGGGCCTCCAATATGATTTGCATATACTCCATGAAGATGAGTCTTACTAACACAATTCTTTTAAAACACATTATGTTAGAAGACGCTGTATCAAAAAAGGAGTTAAAGGATACAACTGTGATATATTTACTGTGTGAAGTGTAACTGCAGCCCAACACTCTGCTAAGCTTGCAATTGTCTTCATTATTAAGTATGGCACCACTGAGACACTAGTCTCTCTTACCATTAATATACATTCGCTGCCAAAGTATATTAATGGTAGCTTTCAGCAGACATTTGTTCTTTCACCCTTGACAATGGACATTCTATCATCGGGATTTGAGAGTTTTTATTCAATGTGATTTATTTTGACCAAGTTAATGTGTTTCGCGAAAGGGGTCGCAATTACCATACCATTAATCATACCATAATTAGAGGCAGTGGCTTAATTGTGACACACATCCTCTATTTCCTAAAGGTATTAATAACACCTCTGTCATTTTATAGTAGTAAAAGGTATCTTTGGATTGTTCTCTCTCAAAGTGGTACAGTATGGGGTGCTAGTCACTGGTCGTTTTCATTCTTATAATACTTATTTATGTACGTGTGTATGTATATCATATTTAGTTTGCTAATGCTTTGCTTGCCTGGATACAGACTGGGACCTGCAGTTCTTCCCTTGTGGAGTGTACATGAAGATCAAAAGCTACAAAAAGAAAGAATCTGAAAAATGGCCCTGTCGGTATAGGACCAGCATACTGTATGTTGTTGGGCTATTGACAAGTACATGGTTTCAACTGTAAGAAGTGGACTTTCAAAGGGTGCAAAGCAAACCCAAAGTAACATGAAAGGTATTTATTGCAGTGCAGTTAGTAATACTCACAACACATCACCAAACACATTTTGTGTCCATGCATAACTTAACCCTGCATCTGCTCTGTGAGTCAAGACGTGACAAGGTGCTGTTCAGTGGAAGTTGCAGCTAGCTACATATGGTCTGTACTTTGGTCTGCAGACAACAGTTCAATTCCAATTGTGTTGTTTAACACACTGAGTGGAAAGAACAGAAAAATACCATACAACTTTATTGTCAGTTAAGAAATTCAGGTAATAATTTCAAGCTCATTGTGTCACAAGACATTCACAAACAACACATCAGTCGCTGGCTCTGACAGATACACAAGGATACCTTTTTGCTTTTCTTCCTTTTTCCTCTTTTTTTGACCAAACAGAATCATGCAATCTGCTCTTCAAAATCCTCTCTACAATTCTTTGGCTTCAAAAAGGGTTTCGTTTGATAGCGGCATTCCTGGAAAGGTCACAGGCATCAAGAAAATAGACGGAATGAGCCAAGAGGATTTCAAGTTGTATTAATGAGGGCCTCCTTGGCTATGCCCGTCTTAGAGGTCAGACCATCACCTAAAATGATAAAGATTTATCATGGAGGCAAGGCTGGTCAAAGTGTTCTCTTATCTCAAGCTCTGCCTTTTACAGCAGCAACTACTGTCAAGAGTCTCACATGGATGAAAGACTTGGCTACTCTCTACCTCTGTTGCAAACCTCCTGAAATATTCTGACGTCGGTAAATAATTCATCCCCTATATTTTGTTCTCTTTGAGAATATTTTAGGAGGTGCGAGTACATTATGCCATTCTCCCTACACTGTGAGACCCTAACTAAAGAAAAAAGGTGGCACATATAAAGTTAGCCACAGCTTGAAATTTTATCCGGACAATGTTCAAAGTGTTTCTTTTTTATTCACTGCATTCTGCATGTGGAACCTGATTTATTCAAATCAGCCATACGTATTCAAATTAAAATGCTTGCTATGAAACAAACTTTCTACTAGTGATATGGTGGATCATCAAATTGAATCTGTATTATTAAACTGTAGTACAGACTTAGAATCTGTGACATACATATTTAGCACCATAATAGGAAAAAAACAACTAAAGTATACACATTTATATCCCACAATATATATTTGGAGCTATCTTAAATGAATTCTGTAAGATGAATTATGATGAGACCTTTATTATTTTTTTGACATACAGCATTATATTTGACATCACAATTTAATAGCTGGAGATGTGTTACAGTAACGCCATGCTGCTGCAAACAAACTTCAAATATATACAGCAGGTCATGTATATGTATTTGTCTGTGCCAAAGCATCCCTGTGATGTTGGAACACCAGTGGCCCCTGAAGAGAAAAACATCGTTGATATGCCAGCCATGGATTTCACTTTTTTTTTTCTCAGTTTGAAGCTGTTTCAGGGATGTTTTTTTGTTTTTTTTTCTTGGTGAGGATTCTGTGAAAGCTGCATTGGAGAGAAATGCTAACAGCAATCATCAGTGTTTATTAATTTCAACTACAGGGATAATACAGCATGCTGGTATATCCAGAATGATTTGATGTAAAACTAATACAGTCAGCCCAGGAGCATGTACATACTTGTAGTGGTCTTTTCCTACAATTTTATTTTTGTTTGTTTCTTCTATTGACTTGAATTTTAATAACACACCTGGAGTAAGACGTGCTTATTTTCAAGTGTACGCAAAGGTTTCCCCTCAAGTGTGACATTTTTAAAGGTTCAAATAAGCGTCTATGTTAACTGCGGTTACATATTGAAAATGACTTGCTAAAATAACCTTCCACCAAATATATTTACATTATATACCTCCTATATGTGATACAGAGATAAAGGTTTCTATTCCTGGGAGCCCAAATGCTTTTACCAGGCCAAAATCAATTTTCCATTTCAGGCTCTAAAGTATTCCTCAGCCTTCCTTACTGTACATTTTAAATAAAGTAAATATTCTTAGGGGAATTAACTGAATTATCCATGGTCAAAATCAAAACATCACATTTCTTAATGATTATGATGGTTTCATTGACACTTTTTGATGTCAGCTTCCCCGCGAGACCATTTTCAATTATGATTAAGAATAATGGAGCACATTCAAATGACAGTATTGCTTCTCAATAATTGCAATGCTTTTCAAGAGAGGCCGTGGTCAATAAGTGGCTATAGAAACATACAAATCAAATAAAACGTGTTTTGTCAGACTGATGTCAAGACTTGGCTACATGGCTCAAACCAATTTGGCACCAGTATCTTTGTGGTGACTTCCTCCTCCCTAAATCGCGTTTGTCTTGGAAATAGAGTTAAGCAGCAAGGAGCAGCCATTGCAGGCCACACCATCCGCTAAATGTTTAACTTTCCTAAAGGAGTCATTCAAAACAAGAACGGGGACTTGTCTATTGGGAAATACCTCCGGATTAGGGGGGCTGAGAGATTGAAAAAGTAATTTGAAAAATAATGGGCTTTTTAATGACTAAACCTATGGGACACCCAGATGTGCTCTTTGTTAATTTTCACTAGTGTAATGTAAAATTCCAACTGCTTAATTACTCTAGGACACACAAAGCAACTGGTTTTTAACGAAGCAATTATGGGAACAGCTTCTACTACACTGCACCACAGCTTCCATTCCCCACCAGCTCCTTCCTTGATGAACCACTACTTTTTGGTACAAAGTTATCGTGCTTTTCCTGTCTTAAGCAATGATAGAAAATCCAGAGCATTTTTTAAATGAAAGTGGAAGTTTGTTTAGGCTCCCGAGACCACGGATCATTTGAATATGGCCTATTTCTCAATTTCTTACAGAATAAAGTAACTTAATAATGAATGTTTCATAAATAATACCGATATTTACCACTAATCTCAGCTTGTCTGAAATTTTCTATGCTATGAGAGGTTCTCCTTAGCCATTTTTAGATAGGAGAGCAAATATGAATAAATGAATACACTTGGTTATGTATGGCTTTTTTGTGTCACTCACAGATTTTGAATTGATGGTAGGAATTTCTTTCTTTGCTGTCGCTGTTAAAGTTGCAAAAATATTGTTAAGGGAAATATCTTTTGACATATCTGCTGTTGTTTATTTTCTTCCCTTTCCATAGATCAATAAAGAAAACTACCCAGGCAGCATTAAACCCTCCCTTCCCCAACCCTCCTGGGAGTAGCCGAGGAACAGCTGTTGGTAAATATCATTACAATATTACATCCTTTATCGTTGCTTTAATGGTGAAATATCAGATGTCCCAGCTCCAAAGACATTAACATTTAGAACAATCAATATGAGTTGCACATTTTACGAGAGACATTTTCCAGCAGAAACTTGCGAGGATGCCTGAGGTATCATTCATTAACGAATGCTGTAAAGATCAGAGTGATTTGTGGGCTTTTGGAGGGAATATGATCCTCAAATGGACTTGTCGTGTTTTTTAATCAGGCTTGTATTACCTGGATTTACATACATATTATAGTCAAAGAAGGACTTTATGTGCGTACACATTGAGATGACAAAGTCAAAGTCCCTTTGAGTTTGTGTTTGCTTTAAAGTTGTATTATTTAGTTATTCATATGCTCCACAAACAAGAGCCATTATATTTATATTTAAATGGCAGCAACATCAACAAAATTAAAATTGCATTACCAACTCTGTTTTACATCAATAGGGATGTCAGTGTAACCTTTTTTAATAAATTATACCAAAAGGTGCATCACTTTCAGTGACAGATCATTGTAATTTCACCTTTTTCCTTTATATAATTTCCAATTGTAAAAATACACCTTATTCACTCAGTTCTCCTGAACATGAAAGTAATATAAAGCACAAAAGGGAAAGGAGAAAAAAAAAATAAATCAACCCACCTCAGCTCCAGACCAAATTCAAAAATTAAAACTGTGCCTTTGAGATGCAAATGCTCAAATAATATTCTTCATGTTGGATCTAAATTGCTAATGTACACAGTGTATAAGCCCAGTGTGTCGTTTCAAGACTGGATATCTTGGAGACATGAACCCTGATGGTGTTAGTGTTGATCAAAGGGCCCAGTCATGCCTCTCCCTTAGCGACTGAGGAGTCGTTGACATGCAGTGAAACATGCATATTCCTTGTTGAATGTTTGTTGTTTAATAGCTTAAAACATGCAAATGCTCAACTTTAAAAAAAAAAGGGGCAAAGAAACAAGATGTAGAACTCTTGAAGACAAATTAAATAGAAGAAATTACAACACAATTGTCATAAAAGTGCTACAAAGTCATAAATGACATATTACATTATATATTATTGCATTACATTTACATTATTTATATTTAAGACAGAAACAGCTGCAGATAATCCTCATAAAAAACCTAAAACAATCATTTTAAATTCAGGAGGTGTTTCTATGACAGCAGGCTACTCCTTTTGAGCCCATACCGGGTAGCACCTTGATAGACCAACTATATGGATTAATAGCACTAGTTACAACACAGCCTTAGGCCCCCTGTATCTACGTTAATAGAGCCTATCCATTCCTGTCAGCTACTGGGGACTGATGGAATTGCAGGGGTGGCTTTGTATCCACACAGCAAATCATAAGCCGTCAGATATCGCTTGAGCTGGATGACTGCAATTTTCGTTTAAAACCAAATGTATTACATTGAGATCTATCAAATATAGTCTGACAGATTTTCTGTGAAAAGGCTTTCTGTCTGTGCGCCGGACAAGGGAATGGCTTCTCCGTGCAGGTTGCTTGTCTTCATTTTCAGTTAGGTGGCCCACAAAAACACACACACACACACACACACACACACACACACACACACACACACACACACACACACACACACACACACCTTCTGACTGATGCAAACATTTGTCTGTGTGCTGTTGTACCATGAGAAAGTGTATCAGAGCAGAAAGAAAAGCTGTGTACCTGCCATAATCTATCATGTCACAATTGCAGATCTTTCCATCCAGACATCATTGAGCCACCTGCTTGGTTTGAGAGACATGGACACTTGTATTAGCAACAAAGCTGTGAGTAATACTAAACTTAGCATTGATTAACAACAGTTTTAACATAGTTTTGGAACATTAGGGTTTTACCATAAACCACATTATGCCATTTTCCTCACGTTTATCTTGGCAAAATGTAAAATATCTGGTACGTTGAAAAAAGGAAAGCAGCTGAAAGATCACTTCCAAACATGTTTTAGGACTGCTTTACATAGTAATTTCTTTCTGAGGAAAAAAAATAATAATTTTACCTTTTGAAAATTTTAATTAATCTCTTCCTTTTTTTCCATTAATAAGACCAATTTTAAAGGTACCCTATTGAGTCGTTCTTGTAAACAAACTGTTTACATTTCGAGTAAGCAACCAAAATGCATTAGGATCAGGGTAAGGGTTAGGCTTAGAGATGGTCCAATCCCATTTTTTGCTTCCGATACCGATTCTGATACCTGAGCTTGCGTATCAGCCGGTACCGAGTACTGATCCGATACCAGTGTGCCATATATTCTATCGTCTTTTAACAGCTGTATACTACTATCCATGTATGGATGTCATATGATTGCTATCTTTGTTGTCGGTATGGCTCAGGTTTATGAAGGTAAAGATGGTGCAAATGTGAGAGCGCTGGGACACGGAGAGCTCCAGACCCGGTAGCAGCGGCACAACCCCCCTGGAGCTCACCACCAGTGTTGGTGGAATAGAAAGCTAGCGTTAGCAAACTAACCAACCAGCCCGCAATAAATAAATACAATTTAATTTAATTTAAAAGGCAGGCATTATATACCACTGATGGCGGTCCGTCTGCGGCTGCAGGACCTGGAGCTCACCGCCAGGGTTTCAGTTGGACTGTTAAAAGTGTTAGGATAACAAAAATATATTTATTTAAAAGCGAGGTTAGTTCGCTAAGCTAGCTTGCTATTCCACCAACACTGGCGGTGAGCTCCAGGGGGATTGTGCCGCTGCTACCGGGTCTGGAGCTCTCCGTGTTGCGCTGGCGATCAGGTCGAGGTCGGCAGCGGAGCTTTCTAGCGATGTTTCCACGCTGTATTGGTCAAAGCATTTCTCCATAGCGCTTCTGCTATGGCTGTTGTAAGTTGCATATTGAACAGTGATTGGCTTCCAAACATGTTTTAATGTCACAACATACAGAGAAACTACCTCTTTCAACAGATGAATGTGAAAATAACCTTATGGTGTCGAACTCATGTAGATCATCCTGCATAGTGACGCTCAACTGTCCAAGTGAAGTAACAATAAGCAAAACGCGTTTCTTTTCAGTGGAAGGGGACTTTAAACTTTTAAATGGTTAAAGTGTGGTGATGCAAAGGAATGTAAAATTCACTCATAGTGGAAAACTGGGTTGTCAGAGGTGAAGGCAGATGTATCGACCCGCACAACAAGCTGAAAGCAACACTTCTCATTGCACAAGTCTACAGTCAGAACCAGTACATCTACACTCAGGTAATCCTTATATGCCTGGTACATTTATTTTTTGTATTTTGGTATTTTAAGTGGCATTTTACAATATTTCAAGAGACTAGGCTCTCAATTCAGTCAAATAAAAGTCATACTCTACAAAGATTTTGATGTGCATTGCAACTAAAACTGCTATGCTTTCACTCTGCTTTGTCTCAAAGACCTGAGCAGCATGCTGGAGGGCACATGCTGTAGATTGATGTCAAAAACGCAAGACATAACTTTACTTAACACTGTTTAGCACAAGATGCATGCATGCATGAATGGCAACAATTATTTAAATATAACTTTTTTCACATCGCATTAATCATAATTATTGTCCGGCCGATACAGTTACATTTTGACAGTGAGTTATGGTTAATTTTGTGGTGATAAGATGAAAGATCACATAGAGCCACAGTGTAAACAGAGTGATTGGGACAAACTACACAATATATGTGTTACCTTTGCTAAAGGGCTGCCATTTGGGGACTGCTTTTAAATAAAATGTCTCTGACAAATGCGACAATGTTGATCACAGGGAACTAACTCCTTCTGACTAATGGCACGCTGCATCTAACAATTAAAATGTTGGCATTAATGCACTTTAATAACATGACAATGTAAGCATCTTGCCAGAAAAAGGGAGGACACCTTGAAAGAAGAAAGCAGGAGACAATATTCACTTCTGTCAGGTTGTATATTTCTCCCTCTACAGCTAATAATGACATGCTCTTTGATGCAGGCGAGACAGTTTTTCATTTTCTACTGACTTCAAATTCCAGTTATTTAATCCTCACTGGAAATACCAAGCTTTGAGGATGTTACCCCAACTGTTCTTCAGAGTTCAGTGCCTCAGGAGAGCAGAGCAAATATGAAAAACAAAGCGTTAGAAATTATTTCCATCTTGTTGTTCTAGGTTCAGCTCTTGTTTTCTCAAAAGTTGGCAGCTGGGGCTTATGCTCACCTTCTCAGTGTGTTAACGTGACTCAAACCCACAACTGTGGTGTGAGGAGAATCCAGAATGAGGTGGACCCACAGCCTGTAACTACGGAGGTGTGCAGTCAGAGAAAGCCATAAACATCCATGCACAGTCGTCACACATGTTCATACACAACCATGTGTATGTGTCATTCTTATTCTCTCCTGCATTCACAGAAACACAGGCAAATGTCAGCTTATGCGCAAAGCAAAACAAAACAGAAAACAGAAAAATAATATTTTTTTCTCAACAAGTCCGCCTGTCCACATACCCTCTCAAGAAAAAGCAGACATGCAGCATTTACTCAACAACAGCCTTATCTGCTTTTGAACAATACTGTAGTCTTTCTATATGTGACAGACTGAGTTACCAATATAATAAGCTGAGGCTTCTCTTACAGTGTTAGTGAATGCAGGGATTATTCCAGCACACCGAGGGTTGTTTCAAGGCCCTTCCTCAGAATGTCATTCAAACCTCTAAAAGTTAAAATATTTTCTTCACCCTAAAAATCCATGACCAAATTTACTGTGGACACATCTACACTCTTCTGATACTTTCAAGGTCTTCAGTAAGCCAGGCAACTGAATAAAGTTCATGATGACCACCACAAACCATATTCTGTCTATAATGATGATTTGAGATGGGATCAATCAACCCTATCTGCTTGATGTAATGGCCAATGAGACTTTGATTTAAGAGCTGTAATTGGTTTCCAGTAGGGCACAATGTCAGTTTTCTATTCCCTAGTAACCCGGGTGTACAGTTTTAGGACATGGCTGCTTGTCACAAGTGCAGGCTTGACTGGACAGGGAGGAAGATATTCACTGGAGACACAGGGCTCTTCTGGCACTGCTCTTTGTCCGTAATGGCCTCCATTCACAGGCTCTTCATGAAAGGTTTTACATGGGAACTCCACAGGCTAATTGGCCCAGGGAGATCAGGCTTATTGTTAGTTCTGCATGGCTTCCAGTAGCTATGGCTGCCATATGAGTGCCTAATCACCACAGGGCTCCACACCTGACTAAACAAAGAGCACTTTTCTTAGTTCTTAAAAAAGTGTCTCTCATCATTTATCTTTTCTCTTCCTGCTCCACCTCCTCTATCTATTTTCCTCTGTCTCTTATGGCTGAGGATATATAATAGGTCAGAAATTAACTGTATTAATACATATGGATACATAAATATGGATTTTATTTTTAATTAAACCTACACTATGCTTGAATGCTTAAAGCCAATTGTCAAATGACTCCACTGAAAACCCTGTAGGTCAAGCCAGTTGATTATGCACTCACTCAGTACTGTTGCCGTGTAAGCACTTAGAACTAAGTTGGATTATTCTATTAGAGGGAGCATTGTAGTACTTGAGATCGGTTTTGGTCTTTTCCGTCTCTTGGTCTTGGACGTCAGGGATATCACCAAATTGCCCGTGCATCGTCTGGTTTATGTGTTAACAGCATTACTGTGATTGGATGTAAAGATTCCTGCTTCAAATGTAACCAATCACGTGAATCATTTCTAGTTTGAAATATGCTACTGTTAATCCATGTTTCCCTTAAAGGAGAATTCTGGCCAATTTTTAACGTTAATCTTGATCGCTATAAATATGTGTGTACGATTGTAGCAGTTAACATCTAGCAGCTAACAGGGTGAACTAGCCACCGGCAGGATTGAGACAGGGTAGGTAAATTTAAACAATGTCTGAGTTGAAAGTGCATATTGTTGTCACGTAAGGGACCTGTTCACATGTTCTGACATTTTAATTGCATTTTGTGTCTGTTAAGAGGCACAGAGGCTCTCTAAAACTTGCCCTGACAACTGCCATTTTAGTGCAGTGGAAGCTCGAACACATAGCTGCAGATACTCAATGTTGCCTACACCGATTTGGGTCACATATTTATAGTGATCAAGATTAACATAAAAATTGGAGATGTCAGCCAAATCGTCGGTAATAACGTTGTATTACATTGTATTCATTTATTTTTTAAGATTTGCAAAACAACATCTAAAAAAACCTGCAGCAGTGTGTTAATTCTGCAACACACCTAGCACAGCTGAGACCACTTTTTTAGTAAGGAAGCATAAAGAAAGGTAAGCTAAGTGTAAGTCACTCTAGCGAAGCTACCTAGCTAAAGTTGTCAATCTGCTTCTGTACCAAAAGCCTCCAGAAATCTCTTCACCCATCACCCAAAGGCATTTAGTGAATATTAGCCATACATATTAACCTATACTTTATGTTTTAGTTGTTTGATCTGGTCTTGGTCTTGTCTCGGCCTCGATACACTCTGGTCTTCGTGATAACTTGGTCTTGGTTTAGGTGGTCTTGACCACAACACTGGTTAGAGGCACAACATTTCAGCTAGACTGGCACTAACAAATTAGAAAGTGTTTTTCTTGCTAAATCCCACTCAATGAACCTTATTTAACTCTGGTGTTTGAGTCAAAATATGCATCTTATTTCCTTTCATCATTCTTCACACAGATTACCTTTATTTGAGGTCAATTTGCCTTTGCCAGTCAGCGATGTTTGTTTTGTTTGACTTTTGATAGAGCTACCACCAGGGCTGTATCACTTGGGGTGCTTTTCGGTTGTCTTGGACTCGCCAATATTCTAGTTGGTCCCAATGGAGTCCAGCACTATATGGTTTTGTTGTGAAGTAACTTCCTCCTTCTAAACAAGACCATTGATGAAGCACACTTGTTTAGAAAACAGGTATTGGTTTAATTCAAAATCCATCTGGAACATGCAAGACTGGTTGCCTGGTATACACCTGGATGCATCATATACCTCAATCATCAGGTATCACTTATTTTCATTTTGTTCACAGACAGAATGTCAGCAAGCACTTTGTATTTTCAGTCTCTCATTTGGACTCAAATTTGGACTTGGACTCAAACTTTTTTGAACTCAGTCTTGACTTGGACTTGAATCTCTTTGGACTTGGTCTTGACTTGTCCTGGTCTTGAACATGTCTTGGACTCAACAAAAGGGGATTTGACTACAGCCCTGGCTGCCACTGTCCATACTCTGTTTGTGTTGAGGAGATTCAAGTGTCTGTTATCAGTGACTACTCACTTACAGCTAGCTTAGAGGTTTGCACGCTATGAAAGCAGTGACGCAGGGCGCCTATGTTAACATATATCATTATCAAAAATAAATATCTTAAAATTAGTAGTGAGTTTTAATGTTTGCCAGTAGTACTAAGTAGTACTTACTTATTGTTAGTACTGCCCCCCTTCAAAAATCATTTTGTTGGTTAATTTTAAAATGTTTTTAAATTAATTTATTTTAATTTGTTTTAATAGTGCTGTTAATGACTATAAGTAAGGACAAGATGGCATAAAGTGAAAAAATGCCATAAAGATAGTAGCCATAATGACATAGTTTTTCCTATAGGGAAGCTACAGTTGTGGTCAAAAGTGTACATACACTTGTAGAAAATCACAATGTTATGGCTGTCTTGAGTCCTCAATAAGTTCTACAACTCTTATTTTTCTGTGATAGAGTGATCGGAACACATACATGTTTGTCACAAAAACAGTCATAAAGTTTGGTTCTTTCATAAATTTATTATGGGTCTGCTGAAAATGTCACCAAATCTGCTGGGTCAAAAATATACATACAGCAACATTAGTATTTGGTTACATGTCCCTTGGCCATTTTCACGGCAACTAGGCGCTTTTGGTAGCCATCCACAAGGTCCTGGCAAGCTTCAGGTCGAATGTTTGACCACTCTTCTTGACAGAATTGGTGCAGTTCAGCTAAATTTGATGGTTTTCTTGCATGAACCTGTTTCTTTAGCACTGTCCACATGTTCTCAATGGGGTTTAAGTCAGGACTTTGGGAAGGCCATTCTAAAACCTTAATTCTAGCCTGGTTTAGCCATTCCTTTACCACTTTTGATGTGTGTTTTGGGTCATTGTCTTGTTGGAACACCCAACTGCGCCAAGACCCAACCTTCGGGCTGATGGTTTTAAGTTTTCCTGCAGAATTTGGAGGTAATCCTCCTTCTTCATTATCCCATTTACTTTCTGCAAAGAACCAGTTCCACTGGCAGCAAAACATCCCCAGAGCATAATACTACCACCACCATGCTTGACAGTAGGCATGGTGTTCCTGGGATTAAAGGCCTCACCTTTTCTCCTCCAATCATATTGCTGGGTGCTGTGGCCAAACAGCTCAATTTTTGTTTCGTCTGACCAGAGAACTTTCCTCCAGAAGGTTTTATCTTTGTCCATGTGATCAGCAGCAAACTTCAGCCGAGTCTTAAGGTGCCTTTTCTGGAGCAAGGGCTTCTTTCTTGCACGGCAGCCTCTCAGTCCATGGCGATGTAAAACACGCTTGACTGTGGAGACTGACACCTGTGTTCCATCAGCTTCCAAATCCTTGCAGACCTGCTTCTTGGTGATTCTTGGTTGACTCTTGACCATCCTGACCAATCTCCTCTCGGCAGCATGTGATAGCTTGCGTTTTCTTCCTGATCGTGGCAGTGACACAACTGTTCCATGCACTTTATACTTGCGTATAAGTGTCTGCACAGTTGCTCTTGGGACCTGTAGCTGCTTTGAAATGGCTCCAAGTGACTTCCCTGACTTGTTCAAGTCAATAATTCGCTTTTTCAGATCCACACTGAGTTCCTTTGACTTTCCCATTGTAGCTTTTGTAGCTGAGTCTAATCACTGGGTCAAATGAGCCCTATTTAAATGGGCTCATGAGAAGTCAACAGCTGTAGTCAATCAGAATCACTTAGAAGAAGTGAAGAGGCCATGACATGAAGCTAATTTGATTGACACAACTCGCTACATCACCAAAATTGACATATTTTGTTGCTGTATGTATATTTTTGACCCAGCAGATTTGGTGACATTTTCAGCAGACCCATAATAAATTTATGAAAGAACCAAACTTTATGACTGTTTTTTGTGACAAACATGTATGTGTTCCGATCACTCTATCACAGAAAAATAAGAGTTGTAGAACTTATTGAAGACTCAAGACAGCCATAACATTGTGATTTTCTACAAGTGTATGTACACTTTTGACCACAACTGTACATTCAGCAGATACCTGAGATGCCTCAGAAACAGTGAAATTCTCTAGATGTTTAAGTTTAAATCCCTGCATGAAATCCTGCCACAATATGAAAGGATTGTTAAATGTCATTGAGCTTTAGTATCCTTGTCTGTCATTTTGATTTGAATACACATGTGATTGCTCCACGCTGATAAAGCATTCAAGTGCCACAGGGTTCCTTTTGTAAATACACTTCAGCCTGCATGGGCTTTGGCCCTGAAGTAGGCAGTATGACGTTTTGGGTGTTGATGTGCCATCAGAATCTGTAAAACATTTGCAACCTTATAGTATAAAATTGCATTCTGTTTTAATAGGCTGTTTCAAGCTCAATTTGACAATGTTATAAACCATTGTTGGTTGGACTTACTTGAAGCATCTGAAAATACGTTATGGGAGAAGTGTTAAAAGGAAAGCTTATTAACCATTTCCTTAAATAAGTGGCTCGCATGTGGATCTGATGAACCAGTCCCTCCAGGATTTTGCAATGTCACAATTGCGCAAATTCAACTAATCACCGTGACTTCAGTGCGACTCACAATTTTGACCAATCACCTCAACTTTTTTGCAAATTTGACCAAATATCGGAGTTTCCCGCGACTTCAACCAATCCGAGAAGTCCCACGTGCCAGACTTTATATAAGTATTTGACTCTGAGAGCCAATGACCAAGCGAGAGCGAGAACGGGTTGCCATATTCATTTCCTTGTTTAACGAGATGTGTGTGACTTAAACATCTCACATTTACCATCAAAATGTACAACGAAAGACCATGCAAAACATTTCAGACCGTCTTGCCAACATGTATACATTTTAACATCTATGTACGCTGTAACGATTTTTCACTCTGAAGTCACTGAAGCGGCTTCTGTTTCAATCCTGTCAGCTCTCTGCAGCGTGCGGGGTTGTTGAGTTCCTCCCGCAACTGACACACACACACACACACACACACACACACACACACACACACACACATGGTGGATGCAGGAAAAAACGGAGATGAGAGGTACAGGATGCCCTAAATTGAGGACAGCTATGGTCGTTATTGTAATTGCAATGATAAGTCCTTTATGAAACCGTATGAATGTGTGTTAGGATAGGAAATGAACTAACAATGTAAAGATCAACAAGCCACTGACAGACATGTTCAAATATTGATTCATTCAATAAATTATAATTTTTTTGTCTTAAATCCACCATCCATTTTAATATTATATCAACATTTGCAGTTTCCTTAGCCTTTTGGTAAGGTTACTAGGAAAACTCAGCACAGAGTAGTTTATTCTCCCCAAAACAAGTTTCCTTTTGTTTTTAAAGAATTATACAAAAAAAAAAAATTCTCAGCCTTCCGCAACTTCATTGCAACAAATTATTATCACAATTTTCTTTACAAAAGCTCCCGCAGCATCAGGCATTTTGGGCCGCAACAATCTCAAAAAAAGTCTGCGAAATCCTGGAGAAAATGGTTTACAAGTTTTCTGCAAACCGAACCACAAGCTTAAAAACCTACAGACAAGCCACAAGAAACTACACCAGTTTTATGTGACTGTGTAAAATAAGTACTGAGTATTGATGTCTAATAGCAGGCGAATCAGCCTCCTAACTAATTGATGAGAGATGTGTTGTTTTTATACTGTATGTTAATTGAGCATTAGACATGCTGGAGACCCGAGTGGTCCTGAGTAGTTAAGTAGCTTGTTATGTGATGAGACTCCAAAGGATGTAGATATTTTGTAGGAAGAGGTATGTTTAGACCTCGTTTAAATATTGATAACACATCTACTAACCCCATTGATCATGTATAATTTAATCAGCACCACTCTGATATTTAAACATTAATATTAATTGAAAATGTTCCATAAAATGGCTAAAAAGAGTCTTGAAGTTGACAAATACTACATAAGTGGTACCTATGGATAGCAGATTTTATTTCAGATTTCTTTAAATTTCCTAAAAGTGATCAGACTAAACAACAGAAAAATTATTCAAATATCTGCTTCTCGTTGCTTGCAATGAGGGAGTGTCAAGATATCTGTTTTAGTATTTTTAGTCCTTATTTTACGAGATGTTTAAAGACTAGACCTTAAGCTGTTGGAGAAATGTTTAAAAAACAACAACCCTGCAACCTATTCTCTCTGGTTGATCACACGCTTCATGGTTTGACTTCAGTTAACAGCATATGTAGTACCACTGCCAAACATTATGAGACGTATATTGGCTTTGGAAGCAATAGTCGGCCAGTGTTGAATCACTCTAGAATCGTGAAACAATTGGATAATGTCGAGAACAACACACATTCTATTTTACATTAGGTTTTAACAAATAAAAAATATATTTAAGTTGATCTGCCATTCTCTCACTCATTAAGTTTAAGTAATTTGTGACCTAATTGGTACTTACTGCACAATAGTGCTAGCAAATTCCTTTTGGATTGAACAGTGGCATTGAATTAACACTTTAAAGCAACATAGGCGATTAGTGCACTTAAACAACAATGCATTTAAAATCATATTAAGAAGTAATTTTTCATCTTAATTGTGTAGTCATCTTATTAAGTGTAATGGATGACCTATTTAGAGAACGTTATTTTTGGGGCCTTTTTTTCATTTCGAATAATGAGGATAGTTCTCTCAATAACACAAGAATTAAAAATTATTTCCCTTTACAATTTAAGGCAATTAGCAACTGTCCTCTTATTTTTTTGCTCTATGAAGTGTCATTCTTAGAGCAGAAACACTTTCACAACTTTTATGTGTTGGGGGGGAGGCATGCATATTCCTATTCAAGCACATTTTGTAAATACTTAAAATATTTATGTAACTCTTTATAATATCTTAAGATGGCTGGGTTTTACTGAATACATTAATGCACAACGCACTGTCTGCATAGTAACCTGCCAAACAGGTCAGAATTCTCTTTCTCAATAGTTTGATGCCAAATCACCATGGTGTATTATCAGTTGTATTTTCGCAATGCTGAGTACACAGCTGGTACAGTATCTGATGGGAAAGCATATTCAATTATTAACTGATCTACCTCTGCTGGTGCCCATTTCCTCACAGATAAAAGGCCTATTAGACTTATTTCCTCCTTATAGATGGAATGAAATCTGTCTTTTAATGGATAGGCCTATTTTAATCTCCCACATTAATACTTTAGTATGCAGGATATTATTGTTCTGTACCAATGACTATAATTAGTTTTGTTTAATAATCTCTGTCAATCCTAAAATTGCTCACTTGCTTGGTTCCACATCTTGCTGGGAAGATCATTATTTTAGAGTTATTATAGCATGGTGGGATGAAGATCATCCACGATTACTGTAGATGAAATGGTGAACTCAGTCATGTTTTAGGCATGAGATAAGTAGCAAAGAGGTTAACTGTACACACAAAAAAGCATTTTTTTTTTTTAGGCAATCACTTTTTTATTTGCAAGGCTGCATACGTGCTGTGTTATTTCTAAAACCTGCTATGTGCTGTATGGAGTGCATGGATCATGACTCAAAGTATCCTTTCTCAAAACAAAAGCTGTGAATACATGTGAAAAATACTTGTTGGCATGGCCATTTAGAATACAAAAAGCAAACCCATTAAGGAGAGAATGACAGTAATAAAGTCTGATTAATTTTAATCATAACTTATAAACTAGATTTACACATGCCAAGACAGCCGTTCTCTTCTCTACATAACATTACAGTGGGGGGAGGCCTACAGCGTAGGTCAAATTAAGTAGATTTGTTATTTTATGACTTACGGTTTTAATTGACGTTTTTTTCTCTCCGGGTAAAACCTTTGTGAATCTATGTCTGTATGAACTGTACTTCATACTTCATGTATTTTCTTCAAGCACAACATATTGTGTATCCTTAACAAGCAGATATGTCTAGTGTATAATCAGCTGACTGAAATAATAAGGCTGAGATGTCTCTGACCTGCAAAATGACTCACAAATGTGTAGAAAAGGTAAAAAATTCAAGTTTTCAAGACCAACTTTGTTGTTGTTGTTCAGGGTACCAGAGGAGAGTCTCTAGTGTTATAAAGCACTGCCTCTCCATTATTATTGATTACATCCAGTGCCACATTTAAAATGTCTCTGCTTGTAATTTTGAAAGAGTTAGGTTGTTCTTTAAAAGAGTGGATGAGGCACCTTTCCAATATGCTTTGGACAAAAGGAAGCGGATTTCAACTTAATAGTAAAAGTTAATTAATATTAGTTGATACTTTCATTAGAACACCCTAGACTGATTGCCCATCCATCACAGGACCAAGATAGACAAACACACCCACACTCAGAAAACTCAGATTTGACTCAGTTTACCCTGCAGAGATCTGAGGAGCAGTTAACGATAGTCCTCATGAACCCACTGGCGTTTTAAAATTCTAACACAAAGGAAACGGACATCAGCAAAAATACATGAATCCGCAGAATTTCCTGTAGCACCGAGCAATCCCGGAAGTGGAACGTCGAGGACACTGGCACTAGCGTTACTAGTCCATCTGGTTTGCATGTCTCCCAAAGCAGGAGGAAGTTGGAACATGGAGATGTGTAAAATAAGTTCATTACAATTTTTAGCACATTCAAATACCTGTGAATCCATTAAAGCTCACGAACAATCGTTGTAAACAAATGCTAGGCGTGATCTAACAGTCCTCAACGCTGCATCAAGACAGCATTGTCACCTTTTCTTCTCTATGTCTCTCTGGCTCCCTCTCTCCTCAATGGCAATGTCAAAATGGCAAAGCCCTCCAATCACATTACTGTATACCCGGGAACATTTAAATGCTAATGTCATAAGCTCACATGCCTAATATGATAAGCTGACAAGCTTATAATAAGCTCTGAAGTTTTAAGAGTTTCTTCCATTAGTTGTCACAGGAGGCATTAAATTGCATCGCTGCACAGTGCCAGAAGGTATGGAGTTAAATTCCCCTGCAGAAGAGATTATTTTGGCTGACTTCTGACAGCACTATAGAGTGGCAGAATTGTACATGATGGTTTGTCAAGAGATGAGGAGATGCACTGGGAGTGGAGCGCAAGGGGTTTGAGCTAGATGCATATGTGTGTGCGCACATATCTTATCTACTAGTTTTCTCAGTATATGAGGCTATAGAGAGCAGTTTATCCGATAGAGAGCTGCATTTCTGTCATCTTTTCACTTCCTCTGTCCTGATAACCTATAAAGCACTCAGGCTCATCACAGTATACAATTATGCCATGTGGATCACAACACAAAACTTACAGTACACTTACTCCACACTGCCGATGTATATCTTTTTTTTTTTTAAACAATTTTCTTATTTTGATGAAAGATAAATACATACAAACCCCTCATAATTTTTATATTAGTGTTACATTTTACATATTACATTTTCATTTACATTCACTTTTATGTTTCACAATTGCATTATAGTTTCCGAGTTGTACGACTCTTCATCAGTCAAGTATCCCATTAGTCCAGTACTCTTCTCCCGTTTCTTTCTGTAATCTTAAACTGAATGTTTAATTTAACTTAGCTACATATTTATGCACAAGAACCAGATGCACTGTGTTAAGTGTTTGCAGCGAAACACTAATTTGCAATGCCTCATCACAAGCCTTTGTTAAGTTACACAAGTACATCCACAGATAGGTTACATGTATAAAAAATACATCCAGCAATATCACAAATACATCCACATGACATACATTCCATTGTGTATGCAGTTTTGGGTGGGGGGCTCTTAAGAAGCCAGCTTCTTGTAATTGCCTTCTTGCTTGCTACTATGGTCGTTTTTACTAAATATCTGTCTAGTAATTGTAAATATCCAGTTTCTTAACTCCTCTTTCTTACCACAGATTAATTTGGAATTCCACATTTTAAGATTTGGTAAAAAAATACCAGACATTGTAGTCACTATGTGTTATGGAAGTGGCTCTTGGATCCTATGAATACTTTTTTGGTTTCATGGGATTTGAATATAGAATTACGGGTGCAGTCCAATCCTCAAGACTTTCTTGCATGCAGCAATCTCTTAGGGCATCCAACATACCCAGTAGTCTCAACAGACTCAGTGGATACTGGTCTTTCCCAACTGAATTCCAAAAGGATAAAACAACAGATGAAACAACAGATGGTGAAACTTACAGTACATGGCAATTCAAAGGAAAAACAAGGATTGCTTAACACTTCCCAAAAATTGATATTGGCCAACCTATCTGCATGAGTTGCTTTGGTAATGATGTAGACGCCATAACTACGTCATTGCAACGTTGGTGAAGCGACTTTCCAACATGGAAGCATGAGATAGGGAGGTCCATCATTTTGACTGCCAAACAACTGCACTGTCAGCTCATGATGCAGACAATTTATTTCAGTGTCTGTCCATAGTCAGTTGCTTTCCTCCATTTTGTCCTCCATAGAGTTTGCAAGTAGCAGCATGGATTCTGCTCAGCTCGTCCATCATTCTGAATTTGACGTCCTCATCATTTACCGCAAAAACACTTGAAATACGATTTGAGCGGCCGGATTGAGACAAATCTGTAGAAATCCCATTGCAACCACACATGATTGTTTTTGAAAGAGTGTCTAAGTACAATGATAACCATTGGAAACCGGAGTCAGATTCAAAACATACTTGGTCAATAAAACTGATTATGATTATAAGTGTCAACCATAACTAGGGTTGACCCCGAATAGTCAAATATTCCGACTGCCTGTCTCACAGTTTTCATGGAGGCTTAAATTCCCAGTTCCCCTTCGAGGGAACTCGAACTGCGTCGGTTACGACACTATGGGAATCGCCTTCAGGCATGACAGGGCTGAATGTGAATGAAAACTACTCCAATCCTATTGGTCCTAGTGAGAACGGTAGCATGTGACGGCATAACCGTAGGGACATATAAGCACACCGGCACATAGCTCATTAGCTTTTTTCTATTCAGCAGGCACGTTGGTTAATGTTGGTATTGAAAGGCTCCCGTATCCTTCTCACCTGGAATCATGTCCGAGCGATTGTACCGGTTCCGGAGATGTGTGTCTCCCTGCCCGCGTTTCATCGCGGTAGGTGAATCGCACGAACTGTGTGTCGCTTGTTTGGGCCTGTCGCACGTCACGGCAGCTCTCGAGGGGGCTGTTTGTGTCCATTGCGGGGCCCTGCCCATGGGTACTGCGGTCCCGCGCGTGGCCCTCTTTTTCCGCGGACGGCGCTCTCCCGTGGCTCGGACCCCGCGGTCGCTGAGGCGGCTCGGCGATTCCGGTCATGGGGATCGCGGCGGATCTGCTGGAGGGTTCCGAGACGGCTGTGGCCCTTTCTCGCCCTTCGTCTGCCGATTCCGACTCCCTGGTCCTCGTTGCTCGGCTTCTTCTGCTCGGGACGCAGGTGGAGAGGCGGCCGCACTGTGGAGCTGCATGTGCGTCGGGAGGAGGGTGAGGACTCCGGGTGTCGCCGACGTCATCTGGAAGGCGCGCCGACTGTGTTGTACTGTTGGCTGTGGTGGCGCGGTCTGTGGCAAAACCCGGACTGGATTAGCCACAGGCTGTCAGGGAGCTTGATCGCTTCCTTCCGCTCCATGCCCCGCTCCATGCCGTTTTTCCCGGTTTTGCACAGTTAGTTGTGCAAATTGTGGAGAAACCTTACTCTGCCCGGCCTCCCAGCAGCTGGAGTTTTGGCAATGTGGCGGATTAAGGACTGCGGCTACGGGACGGTACCGCGGGTTGACGACGCTCTGGCGTGTTGTTTCTCACCCCTGCTGACGCCGCTTTTGGCCAGCCGGTGCTGCCGATGTGACCATGTCGGGTGTCTTCCTCATTGGTGGGGAAGGCGTGTATGGCGGCGGGCCAGGCTGGAGTGAGCCTGCACACCGGGCGGTTTTGCAGGCCTGCTAGGCGGACCTGCTGCTGGGAATGGACCAGAGGGGGTGCCGAGGCGCTCCGGACGCGTTGCGCTGAACTCTGTCGTTGACAAGTTTCGCCGTGTCCGGTCCCAGGAGGGGGCGCCGGCAGTTTCTCCTTCGCCGGACTAGGTCCCGCTCTGCTAGGACTGCTGGACCTTCTCAGCCCTCTACCAGCTCCCACCGACAGCGCCAGTGACGCTGTCTGGCTTCTAGCGGACCCTCGAGCGGCTGGGGACGCGGGCAACGCTCCCACGCACCCCTCCCGGCAGTTTGGTCCTGAGGGACGTCGTCCAGTCGCGGAGGAGCGAGGCGCGGAGGTCCTGTCTATGTGTTAGCTCGGAGGCCGACTGAGGTCCCTCCTGGGTGGCCAGGCGCGTGTCCCGCCGCCGGGCGCTGGGACACGCTAGCGCCGCCGAGCCTTCTCCACTCTGCCTGCCCCGAGGGTGGCGGTTGGCCGAGATTCGCCCCGGCCTGCGGATCATTGGCGAGTTCTTCCTGGCGGCCAGCTTCAGGGACTCTTCCGAGATTGGCATGTCGCACGGCCACCAGCCCCGAGGGGTTGGTTCTGCTGGCGGATTTCGCAGACGCTTGCCGGGGTTTGGAGAGCATATCCCCGTGGGTTCTGCGCGCCGTCATCAATGGGTACGGGCTGCAGTTCCGGGTCCGCCCCCCCGGCTTCACTGGGGTGGTCCGGACTGTGGTGCGCCCTGACCAGGGCCTGGTGCTGGGACAGGAAGTGCGCTTGCTGCTGGAGGACGGGGCCGTGGAGCTCGCTCCCCCGAGCTCCCCCGCTGGCCAGCGGGTCCGGTTTCTACAGCCGGTGCTTCCTGGTTCCCGTGAAGGACGGAAGGCCAGCACCCTGTTCTGGATCTGCGGGTTCTGAACCGGTCTCTGAGGAGATACAGGTTCGTGATGCTCACCATCCCTGCCATCATGTGTCACATCCGGTCTGTGGACTGGCTTGTCACCATGGATCCGAGGGATGCATGCTTCTACATCTCCTTTGTCCTTCCCACAGGAAGTTCCTGAGGTTCGCCTTGGGGGCGTGGCGTACCATTGTCGGGTTCTTCCTCGGCCTGGCACTCTCCCCTCGCACTTTCACCAAGTGTATGGATGCGGCGCTGGCCCCTCTGCGGCTCCAGGGCATCCGGGTCCACATTACCTCGACGACTGGCTTATCCTGGCTCGGTCTCGAGAGTTGGCGGTTCGGAGAGTTGGTTGGCTCCTCATCTTCGTTTGGGGCTGAGGCTCAACGATGGTGAGAGTGTGCTGGCACCCACCCAAAGGACTGTGTTCCTCGGGGTGGTGTGGGACTCATTAACGATGCCGGCACGTCTGTCTCCGGCTCGTGTCGAGTCCGTCCTGGCCACGGTGAGGTGTGTGAGGCTGGGCCGCGCCATCGCAGTGAGACACTTTCGGAGGGTGTTGGGCCTCATGGCAGCTGCTTCCAGCGTGATACCTTCTGGTCTTCTGCACATGAGGGCCCTGCAGTGGTGGCTGAAATCCAAGGGGTTCTCCCCGAGGGGGAACCCGTTCCGCCTGATACGGGTCACGCACAATTGTCTTCGTGCCCTATCGGTGTGGAAGACACCTTGGTTCCTGTCCCGAGGACTCCGCTGGGGCGCCTGTCGCGTGTAATCGCTTCAACAGACGCTTCCTCAGGGGGCGCGGTCGTGGACGACCGCTCTGCGAAGGAGTTTGGCGGAGCATCACTCGTCATGGCACATCAATTGCCTCGAGGTGCTGGCTGTGTTCCGGGCTCTGAGGAGCTTCCTGCCTGCGCTCCTGGGTCGCCACGTGCTGGTCAGGTCCGACAATACAGCCGTGGTGGCCTATCTGAATCACCAGGGGGGTCTGCGCTCGCGCCCTCTCTGCAGACTGGCGCATCAGATCCTCCTGTGGTCCCAGCGGAGACTGCTCTCTCTCAGGGCGATGTTTATCCCTGGGCTTCAGAATCTGGGGGGCGGACCTGCTGTCAAGACAGGGGCTGAGGCCCGGGGAATGGCGGCTCCACCCCGAGGTGGTGGAGTCTTTGTGCGAAAGGTTCGGACCCATAGACGTGGACTTGTTTGCGTCTCGAGAGACTACGCACTGTCCTCTGTGGTTCTCCCTGACGCCCCCGGCCCCACTGGGGCTGGACGCCATGGTACGAGAGTGGCCGAGGCTGCGTCTGTACGCTTTTCCCCCAGTCGCTCTGCTCCCGGGGATCCTGGAGAGGGTCCGTCGGGAAGGCATCCGCCTGCTTCTGGTGGCGCTGTTCTGGCCGACCCGGGTGTGGTTCTCGACCTGATGGCGCTCCTGGACGGTCGCCGGGCAGGTCCCTCTGAGGAGGGACCTGCTGTCCCGGGCAGGGGGCCGGGTTCTTCACCCTTGCCCCGCCCTGTGGCGGCTGTGGGTCTGGCCCTTGAGGGGGCCCAGTACCTAGAGGCGGGCCTGACGGCGGGAGCGGTCGAGACTCTCCTTAGCTCCAGGGCCCCGTCTACACGGAGGATGTATGGCCTAAAGTGGAACGTCTTCTCTGCCTGCTGCAGTGGACGTATGCTGGACCCAGTTACCTGCCCGGTGCTTCAGGTGCTGGAGTTTCTGCAGGACCGCTTCTCTGCGGGCCTTTCCCCTTCCACCCTCAAGGTTTACGTGGCTGCCATTTCGGCTTTCCACGCCCCTTCAAGGGTTGGGTCTCTGGGGAGGCTTCCCCTGGTCATTCGGTTCCTCCGTGGGACTCGGAGGATGAGACCTGCGACTCGTCCTAGGGTTCCCACTTGGGATCTGGCGGTGGTTCTTGAGGCGCTAGCTGAGGCCCCTCGAACCGCTTGGAGTCGGCTGCGGCCAAGTACCTGACCTTGAAGATGGCCTTCCTCCTTGCTATCACCTCTCTGAGGTGGGTGGGGGACCTCCAGGCTCTTTCGGTTGCTTCCCGATGCCTGGAGTTTGCCCCGGGTAATGTGAGGGCCATTCTGCACCCCATTCCGGGGTACGTTCCCAAGGTGCGGTCCTCTGTCATGGGGCCTGTGGTGCTGCAGGCGTTTCATCCTCCTCCTCATGTGACGGCGGAGGACGGGTGGCTCCATTTGCTCTGTCCTGTCGGGCCCTGAGTGTCTTTGCTCTGAGGTCCTCCGTGGAGGAAATCGACCAGTTGCTGGTGTGTTTCGGGTCCTCCGTCTGGGCTCCCGCTTCTAAACATACTGTAACTGGATCGCAGACTATCTCCTGGCCTATCGGGTGCGCGGTTTGCCTTCACCTATGGCTGTACGGGCTCACTCCACGAGAGGCATGGCGGCCCTACGGCTCTCCTCTCTGGTGCGTCTCTCCAGGGGGTTTGTGATGCAGCTGGCTGGGCCACTCCGCATACCTTCTTCAGGTTCTATAGTCTGGACTTTCCCTCCGCACCTGGCACCCGGGTGCTCTCCTCCTAGTCGTGCCCACGAGTGGTTTCACGCTGGGGCAGACGGGGTTTCGCGCGGGTTAGTGGGTATCTCGTCCCATAGTGTGTAACCGACGCAGTTCGAGTTCCTCGGGGGGAACGCCTCAGGTTACGTATAACCTTTGTTCCCGAGAAGGGGAACGACACTGCGTCGGTTCGCCGCCTCACCCCGCCTGGAGTGCCTTGCTTCATAGAAAGAGCTAATGAGCTATGTGCCGGTGTGCTTATATGTCCCTACGGTTATGCCGTCACATGCTACCGTTCTCACTAGGACCAATAGGATTGGAGTAGTTTTCATTCACATTCAGCCCTGTCATGCCTGAAGGCGATTCCCATAGTGTCGTAACCGACGCAGTGTCTCGTTCCCCTTTCTCGGGGAACAAAGGTTACATACGTAACCTGAGACGTTCAGACCAGAGATTTGTGTTGAAACTTGCAATTACTTGGAATGGGCCGGTCTGCAACGTTCTGAAACCTGCCAGTTTGCACCAATGTGACGAGATGAGACGGTGTATCATCTTCATAGGAAGCTTCAGGCAGCCTCCATCCAAAACTCTGCCATTTCAACCATTTGGCAATTTGTAACAATGAAATAAAATGCATTATGGATCATTTGGTTTTATTGAAATTAAATGAGAATCATGTCATTTGGGGTGCTCAGTGTCTGATTTTACATAGAACTACCTGTTTTCGCTCAATAACTTAATATACAGCACAATGTATTAGAATATACATATCAACATATTGCTGTAAATACAAATATGAAAGAAGCTTTTAAAAATCTTGAGTGAATGAATCCAACCGCCCCAATGAAATATTCAACTTTAATTTTCTATGATTCACCCCCACACACACACACACACACACACACACACACACACACACACACACACACACACACACACACACACACACACACACACACACACACACACACACACATATGATTCAACAATCGGTCAATGATGGGCATGACTTGACAATTCTGAATTGACTATGAAAACTCTTAGCAGTAACGCAAGCCAATAGACAAGCCTTTTCAGCAGTGGCAATCTGTTTTGATATTTACAAAACCCAGAATCATTTACAAAGTCTAAGAGATCTCAAGAGGAAACCTTGTAATTTCCCATAGTTCAATTGAGTCTTTACATTTGGGGTATTTACATTTTAATCAGGTCCTCTGTTCCACAGCAGTCCCATTGATTAACCTTATCATTAGATGATATACTTTAGACATATTATGAACGACGGGATGCAAACGACCGGCATGGGCCTTGCTCCATGAACATTCGCCGGTCTCAATTAGTCAGTGATACTGCATCTGAGTAACAGCTGGCAGCTTCTGTCTGTCTAATCTCTCACTGCAGCTGTGCTGGAACAGGCAACATGCTAGCCTAATTAGCCATGCTGTCTCCATGGGAAAATGAAGCCTTGGGGTCCTAGATCAATGTTGTCGTCCCTTATTCACTCTCCTCCTCCGCCACGCATAAACAGATACGCTCCGATCCCCCCTCACTGAAAGATACAATAAAATGCCATTGTTGTCACTAAAATGGTTGTATTACCCCCAGTGAGGAACTGTCATCATGTTGTTTCTCTGTTAGCGCAAAGAGATGTTTAGATATGTCACAAAATTAGACACTTGCGTCTCCCTTCACTGGTGCCCTCATGTCAATTTTCTGCATTGTTACAGATTGTGATTTTAAATTAATTGGACTAGATTACTTTTTTATCGGGTTTTTCAGCTAATGATTTGTTTGCTAAGGCAACAACACAAGCACCAGACACACACACACACACACACACACACACACACACACACACACACACACACACACACACACGCACACACACGCATATACACAGAATCAGCTGAAGCAGTTCAACATTTCTATGTTAAATTGTTTTTCCCCACTGTAGTTGAGGAGGCATTGATGGGGAATTGTGTTTTGTAGCCAACATTGGCATTCCTGGTTTGACACTTATTTGACTGGTTTGTTCATCTAAAGTATTGGATAAGAGAGTAATAAGGCCAAGGGTTTAACAGTGTGCTTTAGGTAATATACAACAGAGCAACTTGAAAACAATGCACCCTTTTTGCTCTTACTCACACTTACAGACTGCAGCCCCAGTGTACAATGTTCACAACAATGTTGAACAACCTCATTCAAAAAAGTAATTGTCTGCATACTACTCCTACATACGTATTAAATATATAGCAAAGTGAGTGAGAAATTAACACAATTGTAGTTTCTATAGTTAGAATAGCACATGATTAATCTACATGCATTAGTCTAAGGAGCTAGGAAATACATTATGACGTCACTACTAAAAAAATATGAGCAATTATTTTAGACTGAACACAATGTCATCTGCATCAACACATTTTTGGCACATGGGTGGCAGTTTAATATGCTAATATGCTATGTGTTGAACTGTTAAACTCTCATTTCCTGCTCCTTCTTTGTGGAATACTCAGGTAACACTGAATGATTTGTTGTGATCACTCCAGAGAGAAAATAGCCAAATTCATCTTTAACAATGATGGTTACAAAGTTTGCTGTAAATTGAAAAGGTATTCAGTATAATTGAAAAATTCAATTTAGGCCATTACTTACAAATAAATATATTTTACTTTACTTTGCAATAGTCATTGGAAAATATTAAATTAAATATAAGTGTTTTTTTATTCATAACATCCGTCAATTCCAACTTGCTGACTCTAAAGCTATTGCTCTGGGGATTTCAGGAATTTTTACTTCCTTTAACCGTTTTCAGGCTGTTTTGTTTGATGTGGAGATGCATGGTGTCATTGCTACGACCCCTGTTTGCTGCAATACCACCTTCTCCTCTACCCCTGCTCAGCAGGGCCCAGCGTGGGTCACAAACCTGTAATAAACAGGAGGGGCCGAGGCTCGATTTGGGAAAAATGGGCACTTTCAGCGGCATCTGAAAACGTCTAGAGTAATGCACTAAATTATTGGGGTCAGTGACTCCACCCGCTCTGTTGATTTGTCTGTGGACACAGAAGGCCCACACTGACATTGAAGGACATTTTTCCACCACCAAGGACTTTAAATTAAGAGACATGCCTGCACCAGAGCAATTTATGTGAGGCAACACAATAGTAGTGTTTTACTATACACCTTTTGCCAATGCAAAACACACAAACACTAGGGGTGGGGGGAAAAAAATCAATACAGCATAGTATCGCAAGATTTTCAGTGGCAATACTGTATCAATAAACAGGCACCAAGTATTGATCTTTAATTATATGTCTTGGTTAGTTTGTATGCTGGACAATCCCATTTTGCAACAATAAAATTGAAGTGAGATGAACAAACAGAGACATGTATCTTTTTAGATAAAACAGATGTTGACAAAGTTTCCTTTTGGGGACATCATTTGGAATTGGGGAAAAATTTGAAGTTTGAAAAAAGTTTATAAATTGTAATATATCACAGAATATTGCAATATGTACAAAATCGCAAGTATCGTGATGATATTGTATTCGGAGGCGTCTATAGATTACCACCCCTAACAAACACAACACTGTTTAAGGTTAAAAGTGTGGTGTGTATGTGAAGACAATGGTGTCATTTCTATATTTATGAAACTATTTAAAGAGTTAAGTGTTCAGTCAGTGGAGGTACAGAGTATCAGGGTATCTGTCATTTGACCAAAACATACACACACAAAGCACCAGGAGTGTATTTTTAAACATCCGGCTTCCACAGAGTTGCACAATTGCAGCTAATCAGCCTAATGAGCCAGAGATTGCAGCAGTAATCAGGCGTCATTAGGTTTATGAGTATTTATTATCTGTGGCACGGAAATAATAAAGAAGAGCACCTCTTGTTGATGACACACAAAGGAGAGAGAAACCCTGCAATCTGTTTATTAATAGAGCTCTGTCACCTGGCCACCACAACTCAACAGGCCAGGTCATCCATCAATGCCGGGCACTGACACAGAGAAGATAGATGTACTTCCCTGTTCTGACCTGAATGTTAGACATTTTAAAGCTGGCACAAAGAGCCAAACATGGTTCAGGGTATCGTGTAGGTGGCCTCGGGCAGAGCTGTCCCCCTTGTTTCCGATCCTTGTTGTTTGTCTCTGTGCATGTGTGTGCATCCTCGTCTGTGGCAGAGAAACACAGCATATGCAAGTGTGGAGAGTCGATTTGTTTGCCTTCAATTCCAACTGTGCCTCATCTTGTTTCCCCTCTGAGCAATGTTTCATGCTGGTTCCAGCCAGTTTAGGTGACTAGGGATGAAGCCTCAATGCAAGTCTCCTCTATGTTTTCTCCCTTTTATTTTAGCTGCTTACAAGTGATGTCATGCCTGTTAGGAATTAAATTACATACATACTCAAACAGGCCACCCAGTCCACCTCACCTGCTTTGTTTAAAAAGGCATTTTTACATTTTCAGGTTAAAATTGGATTAACTATATATTTTTTTTCCAAATGCTTTTACCTTATTTGTTGAAAATATTGGAAACATCTGAGAGTGCCAGGGAAAGGTGTGAGATGTGTGAGAGAGAAAGCAAGAGAGCGAGAGACGGAAAGAAAAAAAGAGGGATTTGTGCAATGTGTCAATGTGTGTAAAATATAACCTGCACATTGCTTGTATCATCTGATTCCTCTTGAGACAATAGTAGACAGAGATTAGAAGGGATATTGTAAGAGAGGAGTTTTATCTGTGCCTGGTATGTGTTACTGCAGCAGATGGATTAGTGTCCTGTGCATCTCCTTAACCCACCAGAGAAGCTGACGTGGTCAAGCTCCATTCAGAAAAAGATGATTGTTGCACTGTATTTTGTTGTAGATGTTTCCTGTTTTCCTATTCCGTGTCTCTTCACTGAAGCACACTCTTACCACAGAGAGATAGTTTGTGAGAGGTTGAGTCTTTTCATTACAGAGAGAACATCACAAGTCAAAACGTACAATGCAAAAAAAAAAATGATGTCTTTGCCAATGCTTGCTGCTCAAGCAGCAATTTAACAATTCTACTATGTAAGTTGACATTTTACTTTTAGTATATGTCGATAAAAATGCAACTATACAGCACGTCTTCACTCCGCCAGATCACTTTTTGTGGGCAAAAAGGTGGTTGCTCTCGTAGCAACAGATCCAGCTCACTGTATCTGAAAAAAGGCTTACATTAGCCAAGAGCTATTTCACAGGGACAGTCAAGCAGAAAAATAATTCAAAGGTTTGCTTATCAAGAAAACCGGTGTAAAGGTTCAACAAACGATTATTCTTGAGTCAATGTTCACATAAATGGTGGTCTGAGATGGGAATGGATGTTAGGCAGATCATTTGTTTCAGTGAATTCATTATCAGAAACAGCTGGGGAGGATGACAGTTGGAGTCGGCCTACTCCTTGGCGATCGCCCCAAAGGATCTTCATATGTGACAACACAAAACATAATCTCGGGTGGGGATGATTGGTGAGAGCTATTTCCTCCTTGGTTTGCCACATGCAAACAAATTGGTGTATCATTTTATATGCATGCTTTCTTAAATATTTTTTTAAAGTGTTGAACCGAAGCGTTTCATTGGGAAGAAAAATGAAAAACAGGTATATGTATCTCATATTCCATAGAGGCAGTTCAGTCTGACAAGTTGGATGTACTTTCATATTAAGACAAAAAATAGTTCCTTTCCAATTCTTGCCCAGTCTATTAGGGAGTTGTGTCAAAGCAAGTTTTTCTCATTTCCATTTCATTAATCTATTCATCACAAAGAAATATGCATGAACCCCTTGGTAATAAGTTGTTCTGCTAAATGTCTTGAAACTGCTGCTGTGGGAATCGAGACATACGTGCTTCAAAACCAATGCTACTCTAGGTTATTTTAAATTCTATGCAGTGTGTTAGATCAGAACACTTCCACTTTTAGGCCCTGGCCGTATGGATGGCAATGACGGTCATTGGTTGGTCCACCATTCAGGGGCAGACTAAACTATCTCAACAGCTATATATTAGGTTGACCATTCAATCTTTAGATTTATTCAAGCACAAGATTTATACTATATTTTTGAACTTCTTTCTTTTCACTATTTTATTTAAAGCAATATGTTCATATTTGCACAGTATATCATAATAGGCTGTATATAAAGTTATTGTGAGAAAACTGGTAGTTCTATGTAAAATCAAACATTGAGCACCCCCAAATAGCCAAAATGGCATGATCCTCATTTCATGAGGATAGAAATAAAATGATCCATAGTACATTTTATTTCTATGTTACAAACTGCCAACTGATTGAAATGGCAGAGTTTTGGATGGAGTCTGGCTGAAACTTCAATAAGCGCCTGCAAGTATGGTAATGTGGTTCGAGCAAGCTGGAGAGTGACTAAAGAGAGTGAGCGCCGTTAGAACAAAGCTGTGAATCAAAGAAATAAAATGTTTTTTAATAATTTAATTATATCTCATTGTCATGTACAGTACCTTAATGTTTCTGACAGTGCAGCTGTAGACAAATGTCATACATGTTTGTGTTGTGATTCCACCAACAGCAAACATGGTCATCTTAGGGAAAGAAAAGAGGAGGGGCAGAAACAAGATAAAGGGGACTGAACCTGATGATGATAAATGTCACACTTTGAATCATATGTTTTTACTAAAATTATCTGACAGACCAAAGGAAGATTTATGAGTCTGTAGAGTATTTGTATTTTTTCTTTGGCTTCGCCATGGATGTGCCCTGGCACAGTCAGCGTCAATTCAAACACAGCTGGCCTACTCAGGGAAAATTCATCTACCTTCATTAGGAATGCCAAAGTGACTCTGAAGATGCAATTCATTAATCCTCGGCAGTGAACAGTGTTCTTCATATTGTTATGGAAAATCAATGTGATTGAGCTGGAGGAGTGCCAGCACAGGCTTCTGTTGAGAAGCTGTGGAACACAGCTCTAATTTATGCAAGCAGCATCACCAGATCAAGGAAAAAAATCCCAAAAGACATCACACAATGTTAGCCTTACTTAACCACAGGGTCAGAATCATCACAAAACAACAGTGTGTTCACAGTGCAGGTGGGTAGCTGACAAAGTGTGAATGAGGATGATAGATGATATTGCAGCACTTTGCTTCATCCTGCAGTTGTCTTGGATCTACAGGTCCTTAGCTCACCCACATGCAGTAAATGATCACGAGTGACAAGCAATAGCTGCCAGTAAACTGATGATGCAATTGGTTACCTTTTGAAGTAAAGACTGCTTGCATTCATTACCTGTTAAAACATTTTACGTACAAAGGCAAAATGATAGCCTCATGATAAAGATATTTAAAAGCATATCACCTGGAAAGCTACGACTAGTGGGGTTTTAGTGAATACTGCTGTTGTATCTAGTTTGTTATTTTTTTCCTGAATTATTAATTTAGTATTATTACAAAATAGGATACATAACATGATAATAACTCAGCCACATTCATGTTTTGTCCTTGAAAGGCTCTGAGGTAGGAGGTAGATCAGTCCCGAATTCAACCAATCAGTATGTGACTGAGAGACAATGACCAAGCGGGAGTGAGAACGGGTTGTCGTCACACGTACATGGCCATATTCATTTCCTTGTTTAAAGAGACGTGTGTGACTCGAACATTTATGAAACGTATAAAGCCAGGCCCAGACAGCGGGCTCGTCAGCGAGCGCCTGATGGCCGGTTTGGCCCCGGAGCCCGGCCGGGCACAACCCGAAAAAGCTATGTAACACCACGTGTGGGAGGAACCAATGGGGTCGGGTGCGCTGCCACATGGGTGGCAGCAAAGGTCAGGGACTTCGACAGACCAGACCCGGGCGGCAGAGGCTGGCTATGAGGACATGGGATGTCACCTCTCTGTGGGTGAAGGAGCCTGAACTTTTGTGGGAGGTGGAGTGCTACCAGTTAGATCTGGTGAGGCATACCTCTACGCACAGTCTCCGTTCTGGAACTGTACTCCTCGATAGGGGTTGGACTCTGTCCTACTCCAGAGTTGCCCATGGTGTGAGGCGCTGAGCAGGTATGGGGATACTCACAAGCCACTGAGTGCCGCTGCGTTGGAGTTTACCCCGGTGGACAAGAGGGTCGAACCCTACGCCTGCGGGTGATGGGGGGGAAAACTCTGACTGTTGGCATATGTGCCATACAATAGTTCGGAGTATTCGGCCTTCTTGGAGACCTTGAATGGAGTCCTGTATGGGGCTCCAGTAGGGGACTCCATAGTTCTCCTATGTGAATGTGTAATGGCAAAAATAGACACGAAAGGCAGCATTAGATTGGCTTAATTAGAGTGAAGAAGAGTCCAAGGAGATGAAAGGTAGCGTCTCTAAAAAATAGTCGTGAAGGGTAGTGACACTGATGGTGATCACGAAAGGTAGCACTAAAATTGACTAATTAGTGTGAAGGTAGTCTCAAGTGGGTTAGGGTTAGGGTTTTATCTGTCTTAATGTTTTTACTTTTAACTGTTTATACTTGTGTTTTATCTGTTTAACTGATTTTGTGTGAAGCACTTTGAATTGCCCTGTTGCTGAAATGTGCTATACAAATAAAGCTGCCTTGCCTTCTGCTGGGGGACTTCAACGCACACGAGGGTGATGATGGAGATACTTGGAGAGGCATGATTGGGAGGAACGGCCTCTCTGATCTAAACCAGAATGGTTGTCTGTTGTTGGACTTCTGTGCTAGTCATGGATTGTCCACAACAAACACCATGCTTGAACATAGGAATGCTCATAAGTGTACGTGGTACCAGAGCACCCTAAGCCTAAGGTCAACGATCAATTTTATAATTGTTTCATCTGATCTGAGGCCGTATGTTTTGAACACTCGGGGGACAAGACGGGCAGAGCTGTAGACTGATCACCATCTGGTGGTGAGTTGGGTCAGGCGAAGGGGGAAGTCTCTGAAAGACCTGTTAAGCCCAAACGGGTTGTGCAGGTAAATTGGGAACGTCTGGAGGAGGCCCTGTCCAACGGACTTTCAACTCACACCTCCGGTGGAGCTTTTCGGGCATCCCTGTGGAGGCTGGGGGCATTGAACCTGAGTGGACAATTTTCAAAGTTTCCATGGCTGAAGCTGCGGCGGCCAGCTGTGGTCTTAGGGTCTTAGGTGCCTCAAGGCGGTAACCCACAAACACCCTGGTGGACACCGGTGGTCAGGAAGCCGACCGACTGAAGGACTGTTATCCCAGAGGGCTTCGGAGGTAGTTGCAAGGCACCGATGAGCCCGAAGGGCTGCAGCCTCAGCCGTGACAGAGGCAAAGCAGCGGGTGTGGGAGAAGTTTGTAGAAGACATGGAGAAGGACTTTCGGTCGGCACCAAGGTGCTTCTGGAAAACCGTTCGCCACCTCAGGAGGGGGAAGCGAGGAATCATCCAAGCCGTGTACAGTAAGAATGGGATGTTGTTGACCTCAACTGAGGAGGTAATAGAGCAGTAGAAGGATCACTTTGAGGAATTTCTAAATCCAGCTGACACGTCCTCTGAGGTAGAGGCAGAGCTGGAGAATGATAGGGGATTGTCGTCAGTTTCCCTGGTGGAAGTCACTGAGGTAGTCAAACAACTTCACAGTGGCAAAGCCCCAGGGATTGATGAGATCCGTCCAGAAATGCTGAAAGCTCTGGGTGTGGAGGGGCTATCTTGTTTGACACGCCTCTTTAACATTGCATGGAAGTCTGGGACAGTGCCTAAGGAATGGCAGACCAGAGTAGTGGTTCCCCTCTTCAAAAAGGGGGACCAGAGGGTGTGTGCCAATCACACTTCTCAGCCTCCCTGGTAAAGTCTATGCCAAGGTGCTGGAAAGAAGGGTTTGACGGATAGTCGAACCTCGGATTGAAGAGGAACAATGCGGATTCTGTACTGGTCATGGAACAAAGATCAGATCTTTACTCTTGCAAGGATCTTAGCAGGAGCCTGGGAGTATGCCCAACCAGTCTACGTGTGTTTTGTGGATCTGAAGAAGGTGTATGACCGGGTCCCGGGAGACACTGTGGGAGGTGCTGCAGGAGTATGGGGTGAGGGGTCCCTTCTCAGGACCATCCATTCTCTGTATGACCAAAGCTAGAGCTGTGTCCGGGTTCTCGGCAGTAAGTCGGTCTCGTTCCCAGTGAGGGTTGGCCTCCGCCAGGGCTGCGCTTTGTCACTAATCCTGTTTGTAATATTTATGGACAGGATATTGAGGCGTAGTCGGGGTGGGGAGGGTTGCAGTTTGGTGGGCTCAGGATCTCATTGCTGCTTTTTGCAGATGATGTGGTCCTGATGGCATCATCGGTCTGTGACCTTCAGCACTCACTGGATCGGTTTGAGTGTGAAGCGGTTGGGATGAGGATCAGCACCTCAAAATTTGAGGCCATGGTTCTCAGCAGGAAACCGATGGAGTGCTTTCTTCAGGTAGGGAGTGAGTCCTTACCCCAAGTGAAGGAATTTAAATACCTTGGGGTCTTGTTCGCAAGTGGGGGACCATGGAGCGTGAGATTGGTCGGAGAATCGAAGCAGCTGGTGCGGTATTACATTCCATTTATTGCACCGTTGTGACGAAAAGGGAGCTGAGCCAGAAGGCAAAGCTCTCAATCTACCGGGCAATTTTTGTTCCTACCCTCACCTATGGTCATGAAGGCTGGGTCATGACCGAAAGAACGAGGTCCAGGGTACAAGCGACTGAAATGGGTTTCCTCAAGAGGGTGGCTGGCGTCTCCCTTAGAGATAGGGTGAGAAGCTCAGTCATTCCTTGGACTTTGGCGTAGAGCCGCTGCTCCTTCGGGTCGAAAGGAGCCAGTTGAGGTGGTTTGGGCATCTGGTAAGGATCAGAATCAGAATCAGCTTTATTTGCCAGGTATGAGGACACATACGAGGAATTTTTCTTTGGAGCATGGTTGCTCACACTTTGCTTACACATACAAAACAACCAAAACAAAATATACACACTAATATATACACAATATATGCATACTATAAACAGATACCCCCTGGACGCCTCCCTAGGGAGGTGTTCCAGGCACGTCCAGCTGGGAGGAGGCCTCGGGGAAGACCCAGGACTAGGTGGAGAGATTATATCTCCAACCTGGCCTGGGAACGGAGCTGGTTGATGTGGCTCGGGAAAGGGAAGTTTGGGGTCCCCTACTGGAGCTGCTGCCCCCGCGACCCGATACCGGATAAGTGGAGGAAGATGGATGGATGGATATACAAAAACAATCACAACTTTTTTGCAACTTTCTGTCTCCCGCAACTTACAAAAAACATTGTAACTTTTATCGCACTTTTGTTTTTCTTCGCATTTTTGGCCGCAACAATCTTAAAAAAAGTCTGTAAAATCCTGGAGGGACTGTACATTGACCAAAGAAACAAAATCCTTCACCTTATCACCTTTTGACAAGTTTTGCAATAAATGGCTTATTATTTGCATATTGCACTAACTGTGACTAAACTAACTGACTTTTAAAAGTAGCTCTCACTATGAAGATTAGCAGTCAGGAAGTATGAAATCTGGAGGTATGATTGAACTGCAATACTTAAACTGCCATTTGATAGGAAATAAATATACAAAACCTAAAGTTACAGACTTCAAAATGTCAAGAGCTCAGGGAGCCCATGGGTATTCTTTTAGCTGAATCTTTGGAGTATGGAAGACATCAGTTTTTAGATTCTGTTGCAGTTCCAATATTATGTTGAGGATCATTTGAAATATTTTCAGGGCCTTGCACACTCCCTAAAATGTTATATGTAACTGTGTTGACTGGGAATCATTTCATACTTATATTTTGACATTCAGCAAACATGTAGCATTTAGATACACCCAATTTCTTTCACTTTCTCTCTTCAAAGAAAATCTGGGTAAAAGTATGTGTTTTGGGACAAGAATATTTTAATACTTAAGAGCATAGTTAAATTTCAAAAGAATCCCAAAACGACACATGCGACCGGCTCTGATTTATTGCCGTTGTGGTGGTTTAATCATGTGACCGGAATAATGTGACCATTCTATGTAACGTAACAGGCATAGTTTAAAGTATCCGTATTATGAAAAAAAATCACTTTTTCTGGGACTTATTTTGTGTCTCTGGTGCTTCAACACGCATACAAACGTTTCTGAATGTCCTCTGCCTTCAGAAACCGGGTGAGCTGTTCAAAATCGCCAAGGCTTTTTACGTCACTAGCCAAGAGTAGGTGGCTAACCGTAGCATACTAGAGCTAGCATGCTAGTTCGTTCTCAATGGCAAAACACTGCTACAACACACACTAGCTCACCATAATCTAAAAATAACTACTTCCATGTCCCTGTTCTGCAGGTATTCCACAAGTATGCCCTTGTTTAGAAGAAGTCTCCCAGCTAATCCTGCCTTGTACTGACCAAAGTTGGAAAAACAGTAGCTAGCTGATGTTATCATTATCTAGCTGCACATGTGTGACTTCCAACAAACATAGTAAAGAAGTGAGATGCCTCACTCTGTAGCTAAAACAGAGATCCAAACACAGGATGAAAAAAGGATCTGCAGCAATGTGCAGTACAACAAAAATATGGTGTTTTTTGAAAATGAAACCATGTAAACTTATTCTGGTACAACCTGAAAATACAATTATGAACCTGAAAATGAGCACTCCATGGGCACTCTAAACAAGTTTTTGTTAATATAGTGCTGATAATACTCTGAAAGAGCTCTAAATTTATCTCTGTATCAAATGAATTGGTGATAACCAGGAAGTCTGCCAAATGAATACAATAACAATAAAGTCACTTACCAATAATGGAAATTTACAGTTTCTGATGTTAGATTTCAGAAATTAAAAACGTATAGATGTCTTTTTCTTAATACCAGGCAGTCAGTTAAATAATTTGAAACTTGTATTCATGAGACTTCAAAGCTGATATCCATAAATGGTTTATGATCAATAATGTCATTATCATATTGTGCCATATTGTGAAACATAACATGACATTTGCAATGGCTGGAGAGTGGTGGTGGTTAGCTAATAGCAATGTTAATCAACTTGTCGAGTTGCCTCTGTCTTGCTTGACAATGCCAATATAAAGTCTATCCAGAACCAGAGCCAACACACGGTCAGTGACAAGTTTCACACAGTTTTATTTTTTATTGCCACACATTATAATTGTCATTATGCGCCCAGTAATGAAACACTTAAGTTACTGACATATCTTTCACATTATTGGCTCATTCAAACGAAAGACAGGCGTCAACATGACTGCTCAAGTTTTCTGTAATTCTATCATCATTTCAATTGCCTCTCACCTCTGCACCAGTGCTTGTCAAAAATTTTACAATATTTAAAGCAGAAACAATGTATTTAATGTGTTATGCAGGAACTACAAAACAGAGGTAAATACCAAACCACAGTCCTGGCTATTGTAGTTCAAGATTGCCGGAATACAGTCACAGCTAGCTGTAGCTAAAAAAACTTTCACTTTTCTGACTTCAAACTTTTTTTCCAACTCCAATATTTCTTTAGTAACTGTAGTAATGTCTGCATTTGCAGAGCAGTAACAGGGACAATGGGACATGTTTAGTCACATCTGATTCCTGACTACAACGTGTAGTGACAAACCAGAAAAATTAACTCCTTACCCCCACAATCTTACCTTGATGTTTCAGATAAATGTATAACTACTTAATAATAAAACAACTTGCGTTGGCAATCAACATTTTCAACTTATTAAGCACCAAAGGATGTCAGCCTTTGCCCTGTTGGCATCGTATCACTGGGCTACTTGTGTATGTTTAATTAGTGTTGAGAACTGACAGGCCCACTGCTCCAAGTTCCTTGATGTTTGCTGGTTGCCTTTGGCACCACTGACCACATAATCATTGCTGGGCACATCAGGGACAGGGCTTGATTTTCAAAGCCTTTCGCTTCACTGATTCGCTGTGCATCCATGAGATTGATCACAGTGGTTTATCTGTGGCAACATGTGCTTCATCCCTTCAGATTTGGGAGGTGGTTGCCTAAAGGGGTTGTGTCCTTGCTCCAGCTCTGGCAGAGGCACCACATGAGCTGAGAGTGGGAGGGATACTATGACAGCAATGCAGCCACGGCCCATCAGAAGTTGCCTGTGGCCCCCTTGTCATTAAAACAGTGAGAAGCAGGAAGAGGGACAGAGGAAGATGAAGAATTGGACAGATAAAGAGGGTGAGAGGGAGGAAGAGAGACAAATAAAGATACTATCAACTGTTGCTTTAAAAGAAGACAGATACGTGTGGCCTAACATTCATTAGGTCTTCAACTCAATTAAACCAAAGTTATTTCTTATCTTTCCTCCCTCTGTAAACTGTCAGCATATCAAAAGATTGAAACATTGCTGCAAGCTGATTGCTGATAGTAAAATAACATTATAAAGCCTAACAAGAAAGAAAATCCTATAAACAAGGCAGCGTTTGGGTGCATACATTGTGTTATTTTTCTCTCACATTTAAGAAGAGAACAGGAGAAAGCATCTCCACAGTGATTACTAAGCAAAAGTGGAATTTAAATGTATGAAAATAAATGTAGTGACACATCAAAGCAGGACGTAGTTGCTACTGGTTTTGTTATTCAGAAGATGGTGCTATTTGTTTGAGTATGCATTGTATTCATGAATCTGTTTATTTGTTCCCTGTGGCTTTCACAGCTGCCCTCTGCAGAAAGATTGTGTTTTATCAACACTGCTTGACACAGCCAGGAGTCCATGTTACAAACATATGCACATTTTCTATTAATTTTTAGTTTCTAGGAAAGAAACGCATAACATATGTTGGCATCAATACTTTTCTGCTCAAATTGGAGCTCCTATGCTTCTATTGTGTAAAAGACATGCATGAGAAAGTCATTTAATTAGTAGACAGTAGAAAACCTCCATTACTGCTTCTGCTGCAGCTACTACTACAACCATAACAAATTCTATTTTTGAATATTTATTTCAGCTGCAGTTACGAAACCTCGTCATGCAAAATTAATCCAATCTACTCTAACTATAAAGTGGGGAATGTTTGTCTGTGAGTGTGAGTGTCTATCAAATGACTATCTCGAGAACCGTTCATCCAATCTTCTTCACCCTTGGCGGGTGGTAGGTTCCTGATGGTGTGCAGTGTTGGATTTGGTGTAGTCTCATTGCCAGACCTAGCTTCACAGCGCTGCTGAGGGTCTGGAGAGAACCGTGCTCTGGTTTATTGGCATTTTCTCAACCAATCTCAATTGTCTTGAGCCCCGTAAGGAGCAACGGCGCCTCTGGGAGGAACTTGTTTTGGTGGAACGTGAATGTTCACAGGCTGGATAACAGAAAACTCATATTGGACAAATAGTCTGGATTTACGTTGCAGAGATCTGATAAAAGGTTAACCATAGAGTTTGAAATGCCAGCACAAAGGAAACCCAAGGTAATGGATATCTGGCCTAAATAAGTGAAATCCAGCGAATTTCAATCAGCAACGAAGAAATCCCGGAAGTGGAACGTCTTGGATAGAAACTAGATTTGGTGCAATTTGGCCAGATAGTGGGGCTATTAAAATGAACTCTAAGTTTTGTCCTGGTCTCAGAAACAATCCTGGATTCTGTGGGGTCAGACAACTCTATCCATATACTGTAAGCCACACTGTTGCTAGATTGATTGTCTCCAAATCAGTTTTTTGAAAATGTTGAGTAACCATCACCAGATTTGATACACAACATCGGCATGCCCAAAACGCACACTGCACTAGTATTACTGAAATTAAAGGAATCTCTGTCTATCTGCATGTCTGCCCTTTGATTCTTTCAATAACCATTTATACAATTGACTTCATACTTGGTGGGTGTATTGCTGAGTGTGAGAACTCTAGGGGACATATTTATTAGCAGTGCGTTAGGTGCACACTGTGTAGTGTATTGAGAGGGGACACAAACTGCATGCTGGGTACAGCTGGTGCGCCGCCGCTCGCTACAGTTTATTAAGGAACACAGATGACATGTTCCCTCCCTAAAAACATAATTAAAACAATGCTGTCTTGTCAATGACATAATGATATATACTTAAAATAATTGTGTAAGTGGTAAAACAATACAATGGGGGGGGGGGGGAGCGTATTAAGTTTAGAAATATTTTGAGTCCCCCCCTTCCTTGCCTCACAGTGGTTTGGTCCACTGCCTGCTTCATATCAACCACACACACACACAAGTCTGGTGGGAGAGAATGACGTAACACAGTTGGATTCGCTGAAGTAGTTGTGGAACTCCAATAAGGCTGGCAAGGCTATTTTATTTACTTCAAACATCGGATGAAGTGATTCTTTAATACAGATGATGCTGAATAAATTAGTGTACAGTGAACACAATTATTATACGATGAAATACTTCATAATACATTGAAACCAAAGAACAAAACCTTTTTACAGGCCCAAGCATTTGTTTAACAAAAGTACTGTATAAACGTTTTTTTTACAAATAACTACTGTACTGTAAAATAATAATTTTAATCATCAATACGAACTGAAGGCTTCAAATTGCGGAGATCAGCACCGTTTCTACCTTCCTTTAGCATGTCCAGAAGTTTAACTTTTCTGCGATAGTTACCATCTTCTTCTGCCTTTTGGGCCCGACCGCAAGTGCCTTTGTCGGTGCAGAACGTTTAGTCGACATTATGGGTTTTAGAGAAACTTGAAATTGCAAGAGAATTTGCAAACTTAAATTTGGCAAGCTGTTTTACGTACGTGTATAAACCGCAACATTATTGACACACAGGTAGAGAAGAAGCTGAGAGACTGTTTAGCCAATCAGAATGCAGAACACAATGCACGATGCAAATCCGTGAGGCAGCGAGACGGTGAAAGGTGAAGCGCGAAATAGCGAGGGTTCACTGTAATGTGTAAAATGTAATTTTCCATGAGTCTGATGTTAGTGATTGTAACGTGTTACGTGGTAGTTTGTTTAATAGCTTGTCGGCTAGTAAATCACCCAGTACAACTAACAATACGCCTATGTGTGAACTGATATTAGGCTAATGTAGATCAACCTTTGGGTTTTTCTCAATATAAGTGGCAGATCAGTGGGCTTGCTGCAATCTGTCCTGCATCTCTACTCTGTCCCAGACGAACCCTAATCTTTACATGGCTGATGCAAGATTTAATAACATGACTGAATGGTAAAGCTGTGATCATATTTAAACAACTAACTCATATTTGAACAACTATCGCTTTGTGTTGTTGGCAGAGTACGGTGTTCATTTTAGGACATCCTCAGATCTCAGATTCAGGTGTCAGTCACTCAGTCTCAGAAAAACCTCTTTCAGCCAGGCAAAACAGGTTTTTCTGATACAGAGGTCGTTTGATCTGAGGCTGACAGTTTTTTGTTGACGCTGACGCCGTTTTGTCTGAGGCTGACAGAGGTTTATCAGAGACTGAGTGACTCTGACATCTGAGGATGTCCTAAAATGAACACCGTACCTAAAATGAACACCGTACCAGAGACAATGACAGAGAAAAGATAAACGGACATAAGATAATTTCTCAGTGCACCAAAACGGAGAAAAAATTTACAAAAATTTAAAAAACATGTACTGGGTACAAACACGTGAGTTTGTTTTATGATATCTCGAGTTTAATTTGCGAGATCTCTCAAATCCAAACAATAAGGGTAACATAGCGTAGCACACTAGCTAGTATCTAGCTAGTTGCACGACATGATTACATCACCTTGGTTGTCGAAATACATTGTTTATTTTGATAAGCATTACTAATTAATACATACCAAAGTAAAGTGTTACAATGAACATTGTTGTTGACTGTTGATGTCAATGACTGGAGGCTAATCTTTAGTAGCTAGCGCTAGTTTGTGTTGTCGTAGCAACTGGTAGCAACATGCGGGTTCATGAGCTTCTCTCTTATGTCTCTTACAAGTATAGCAAAACAAAGTTAAGATCTCGCAAAAGTGTTTGTCCCCAGTACATTTTTTTTCCCCCTCCATGTCACCTCCGGGGCTCCGTACTTTTGTTTCCAGAGACGCTACAATCTATCATTGTTAGACGTATTGCTCAAGACCCAAGGAAATGCAATGTTAAGTGTGAAGTTGATTGGATCAGTGGTTACTATTGGCCAAGCAATTAAACAGGCACTGCACTATCATAGTCTAATTAGGAACGGCTTGGTCCCCTTTCCCTTAATTTACAACATACATAATGACATGTTCTGTATCACAGGAAGTAAAACAAGTACCTGCAGCTGGGACCAATTTTGCCGGAAAAATATGAGTAAAATCTTAAAGGCATATATAAAAAAATTTAATTAGCCTAAAGTATCTGAAATGTTGATTGACTGTGTGATCTTGTCTCGTTCTTTTGCCTCACTGCAGCACTTTGCACCAGTTATAGATAGGAGAGGGACTTTTGACTGAGGCAAGAGAGGGAAGAGTTGGGGTAATTTACACTAATTTGAGCAAACTCAAATCTCAGAGACTATTCCACAGGAGACCTCAAGAGCACTTTCAGACGGTCAAAAAACTGGTAGTGTAGCCAGAAGAACAAGATCATTATTTTCATTGCACTTGTTCCATATACTGTAAGCCAGAGACAAGCCCAGAGGGAAGGGAATTGGCATTGATTTTCTTTAGAAATTGATTTTTCTCTTCACTGACAACGGTATGAAGGCTTCAAAAATATACCAACAGGAGTGAATATGAACAGCAGTAGTTCATCAAGTACTTAGGTCAACAGTCAAACATCTCAACTGGTTATATGCAGGGCTCTTAAGGGCAAAATAAGGTGGTACATGTCAACATTTAAACAAAAGTTTATAACATCAAGTATAACAGCATGAAATTGCTTTTGAATACATTTCTTTACTCTGACAGAAAGTATTAAACATTTCTTTTCCATTCTGTGCTTCCACGGACTAACCTCCCACCCCCAAATCCTTCTTGTCGGTTATTGGCTGGAACAGTGCTTGTGTTTGCTTCGTGGTGTAGGTGGGCACAGTTTATTTTTGTTGCCATTTGTAGACCCCATTTGTTTGCTGTATGTGACAACAAATGTTGTAGCCTAAAACATGACATAAAAAGTGACATCGCTTAGAGCACTTTTAATCAGACATAATAATTTCTTGACCTACAATAACTTTGATGCACCAGAATGTAATTCAGTAATAGAGTAAGTAAGTAGATAAAAGTGGTTTTCCCAGCCTCACCATGGGGCTAATCCCAAAAAAATAATAACAAATTGGGGATTTAAATTTTTGCTAGGGTCAAAGCTGGAGTGTGTCGTTGCGACCACATGATACAGCCTTCTATGATTGTGCACGCGCACCACCCCTCCTCCACACAGTTGCTAGTAGCCAAGGATCATGGAGGATTAAAAAAAACAAAACATGATGGACTCTTCAGAAGAGTTAATTATCTTCACTCGAACTTCTGCGCAGAAAAGTCACCGGACAACACAATCTTCTGAACATAGCCATGTTGAGAAATACTGAGAAAGTTTTGTGGAGCTGATAGTCTTAATTAGCTTTGTATCAACTCATTTGACAATTGCTTGAATATAATGGACGTTCATTAATATCAAAAAGTTATGCACTAAAGCTTTAAGACCAATTTAACAAGGTCTGTATCTGCTTCACAGTGAAAGCAGGTTCTCCCTAGAAGGGTATGCTACTGTATAAAGGTTTTACTGTGAAGGAGCTGAAAGAAGTCTAATATTTTAACATCACAAACATACTAATATCTGTACATGCTGGCTCGTGGTTTTTCATTCCCGATTTGTGCAAAGGTTTGCTCAGAAATGCAAGAGAGTTGCTGTTATTTTCTCTTTATTCATTTATTTAGTGGCGGAAATACAACACATGATTGTTCTCTCTTCCATCTGGACAAGAAAAAACACTGTCACAACGAACTAAAACAAAAGTAGAGCGCAGATTGAGGGAGAGAAAGTTGAAAATCGCAACATTTCATTGAAATACATTATATCTAAATAGTGTGTCTGGGTGGGAGCTCAGAGCTCAAGACATGCAGCTCTATAGGTATTTACACAGGCACACTGAATGAACATGAAGCCCCATGCTCTCTTGATCCCTTCACACTCACTTATCCACACACTTCCTTCTCCTGCTTTCTACTTGCATTATGCTTATCACTTAAATACATTTTAATGGGAAAGTGTCAATAATATGACTATGTACAACTATGGCAGAGGGCACAGAGAGTTCACATCTCACACATCATGGCTTAGTTTATGGGTCAGCTGACTGGGTTTGACAGTGATTATTATAGTACGTCTCCTTGCTGTGACAGCTTCTCATTCTATGCATAAGGTCATGTAAATATGCTCTATATTAAAGTAATTATGTAAAACCATTGGGTGCCAAAGCGGTCCAGAACTGACACATCTTATTCAATAAGGGTACACTGATGTAACTGATGTACTTACTTTACTTACTTTAATTCTCAGCAACAGATTTTCTTGCTGTGGGCCTATTTGATACACTTCCAATTTTGCATTGAGAGAGCATGCGTAGAGTGTCATGCCACAAAAAAATTACAGTATGATTCTGAAAAAGCACGGATTACGTGTTTTTCTCTGTTCTTAATATATCCATCAGTGTGCAAGGGACATAATCATTCCTGAAAGGTGGAACAGCGAAGTGGTTTTTACGCTTGCAGAAAGCATTCCTCAGAATGATGACCAAAGGAAGTGAGATCAGAAGCAATTAACTACTGGGGGAGGAAAGTCGCAGGGCTCTAAATCTTATTGCTACGCAGCACTTAGGTTTGTGTTGTTGTTGTTAATTACCAAAGTAGCTCACACTAGTGAAAGAAAATCAGCATTTTTCTTATTGAATTCTTTTGTTTGTCACTACTGGTGCACTTTACAGAGGAGGAGGGTGGACATACAGATTTATGCCATTGTTTTTTTTTTTTTTCTGATCCCAGACTTCACAAATTGTTAAACTGGGATAACAAATTTTGACGTTTTTTTGTTTGAAAAATGTTGATTTAACCTGTGTTGAAGTTAATCATTCCTAACCTAGCAAATGAAATATTTTCAGGACTGCTGTTGTAGCCCTGATACCCTCTGCGGTTTAGATTGACAAGCGTTAAATAGCTTGACGGCGGCTCCTATATGCTCTATTATCACAAGAGGACATATCGACTGTTCCTGTTTAATGCATCAAGACTCCTCCTGTATCACCCTGTCTCTGGCCTTCATCTATGATTCATTTTTATTACCCATCATTCCTGGGACACAGGCCCCCTGAGGCTTCACATGGGGCGGAGCGGAAGTTAGCTGACACCTAATCTGCTCAATGGTGGACCGGTGTTATTTATTGGATCTCTTTGTGAATCCTGATATGTTGACGAATGGGGTAGGAGAAGATCAAGCATTCAGTGTACATAGACAAAACACATAATGTGGAGAAAAAGGTTAGAGGGTAGGATCTGTTCACATCCTATATTGAAAAATACAATGAAATAAAAATTCATAGAATTCCCATCATCCCCCCTCCCCTAGCTTGTGAATATATCTGAACAAGTCAAAGCCCAGCTACCAAACCCTTCTGTATTTCTGAGATTACTTTAAACAAAATCACTTTGACCAACATACAGTAATTCTCTATGCTGACAACTCCCCTGCAGATAATTTCGCTGTGTGCCTCTGTGTACATATTCCCTTTCTTCGCCTTCTATCAAATTTAATCAGTCTCAGCTTTCCTCACAAGCCGCTGCGGCATGGCGGTAAAAATGCAACACAACTGACAACAGCAGAATTAATTCCTCAACCACTATGGCTGCTGGTCCTGTGTAATATTTGTCTTAGCTTGTAGGGGGGAGTAGGGTATGTAAATTGAGTGGAATATGTTACAGAATGTCACCAATTTGAGATGCTCTCCCCATGGCAGTAATATCTTTATCTATACTGTACTGTTTGTGTGTTCCTTGTCTCAGGATATGATTGATTTTACTCTAACCTACCGCCAGTCAGCCAACAGTATCCCTCATATTGTCTTAATGAACCATGTTGTATGAATGGATTGGTGTCTTAACTCTATTTGTGTGTCTATGTTCCTGTAGCACTTTCTTTATATATGTATATATATATATATGTTGTGTACATGTGTTTATTATATCAGAACTTGACAAACCTCCACAATGCAGGAAATATATGTGTTATAATGGATTGCGATTTACTCAATTACCATACACTACAACAGCCTGCACCCTGAATGTCATATTAATTCATTACTCCGTACAAAGGCACATTAATTAATTAGACATGGGCAGGTATTTGGTCAATGAATGGACAGTAACTGTAAACCAATCTCAAAACCGCACTGTTTTAAGTAAATGATTAAAAAGAACCCCTCTCTCTCAGCACAATTAAGAGAAATACAGCTCATTCACTGACATTTTTCTGACTTACAAACTACCCCAATTGGCTTAGTTGTGGTATTTATTTCAACAGTCTTTTGCTGGACTTCCTGAGTGTATTGATTCATTGGGCGTCATTGCAGTCATGTTCTCTAATGGATATGCACCAGACTGAAATAACA
>JABXJD010003302.1:0-29749 GCA_013375575.1 Percina caprodes | reverse complement strand
GAGTTTGATTTTCTTATACTGGAGTTTTATAGAATGATAGAATTTCTTTCAAGGGAGGGCTTGTGCAATACACAGTCTTGAAGCTTGATGATGTCAAAAACATAAACAGACTTTAAGGGTAATTCCATTTCTTCATTTACAGTACAGTATGCTCACATGTGATATATTACCACAGCTAAAATAACCTTTTTTTCCTCCCAAAACTAGGCATCAGGGAATCAATAAATGTGTTAAACCGTCTAAAATTCTACCTGAAGAAATGTGCAGTGGTCAGCATTATCCCTGGAATATCTAGCCAATAACTGTCAGTAAGACTTTTCCACTTTTTTTTTTTAATATTTCTTTTAATCATTCCTCTCTTTTTAAAGTTGCACACTGACGGGCCAAACAGAAGTCCATGACAAACTTCAGAAACTTCAGTGTTTCTGCAGTCACCGATGGCGGAGAGCACTTCCTGTCAAAATTCAAAAAATAATAAAATCTTGTCTGTAGTTGTTGGTAGTCTTGTTGGTAGTTTTATGTAGCCTGTTGATTACTAATGTGCATTCAAGTGTTTGTTTTTTTCATACACACGAGGGTAATGTTTTCACTTTTAAAGGCACTATGTAGCATTTTTAACTTACAGATTGTATTAATAAACATACCTGTGCTGTATTTTTGCAATATATGCCTATGGGTAATCAAAAAACAGGAATAAAAGAACACGTTTTGGTACAAAATAGAGATCAACACAAATGGAGCGTAATCAAATTCATAGGATTGTGAAATTAGTCAAAATATCTAAAATAAGTACTGTGTCCTCCTCAACTAAATTAAGTAAAAGACACTTGCAGATTAAGTGTAAGCATGCATAGCCTCATCTTTATGACAGAAAACTACTGGTTTTATGGAAAATTCCCACATGTCAGAACTTATTCCTTTAATTATTCCAAGCTATACAGTGTTTTGACAGGGAGGTTACACTTTACAGTATATATGATGCTTTAACTCAATATTCTCAGTAAAGAACAGATATGGTACTCAATTTTAAGAAATGTGGTTGATAATGGCATACAATTATCATTGTGTACTCATTACTAACATCTTAGTTCTTAAGAGTACAGAGTGTAGTCATTATAATACTCCTCTGAAACACAATATGCTGTAATATTGCAATATGCAAGCAACTTTTACTTAAACTTAGATACAGTGAGCCATTGCTTAAAATAACTGTTCATCTCTAGAAAAAGGAAGAAGACAGCTCCTGTTGTTTGTCTTTTTTCTCAATTTGCAGTCCAGGAACTAAATGGGGATGAGTCAGAGATGTATAAAAAATATGTGAGATCTATTATTTTCATTCTATTTTTTTAATAGCAGTAATGAACTATAAATAATTGTTGATCTAAGATAGAAATAAAATATATACTTTTTTAAATGTGAATCTGCATCAGTAGGATTAAGTTGGTCATATTGCCATCAAAAGGCAACTTGATGACATGACCGACGTTGAACTACCTTAAATAATAATAACTCCACACTCTTCAATATTGAAGTTGGAAATCTTAAACAAGACACACATTGTCTTTAGTAGTCTGTGTGGTTCTGCTCATTCTTTTGACCTTGTAGTATCGGAGCGACACACTCTTGAGGTAAGTGAACGAGTCCCAGGACTACTGCATTTATCATTGAAATACTGAGCTGTCAAGTCACACTACATACCTGTCAAGAGGGGCTCAAAGGTACAGCTCCGGCTCCTCTCCTCTGTTGCAGTGCATGATTCTTCATTGCATTGCATTGCAGGCCTGTTCACCATTGTTTTCAGCCATATGTCAACATAATTCATTTCCGTATGTGACAGCTTACAATAAGACACCGTGGCGCTGCAAGCTCAAAAAACCATGTTTACATAGGTAAGAGGTTGTGCTATCCACTGTTTTCTGTACATTTCATTTCTAAAAAGCATATTGTTGTGAAAAATAAATACAAAATAAAAATACAAAATGTCCCGAAAAGGCTGCAGGTCAGCTTCTCTGAATTGAAACAATCATACACTGTATGTTAGGTTACATATAATGACAATAGTTTTACAAATGAGCTAAGCGAGGTATAGGAATTAGCCCCTATGAGTGTAGAGGCAACACTTTGTCATCGTGCTTCTCATTGTGACATCTGAAAAGACCCACAGGTGCTGTAGAAAGTGACTGTGTTGTCATATTTCATTTAGGCATCCTTCTGCAAAGCTGTAATTGCCTAATTAGCTTGTTAATTAGGAGATTAGCATTTACTGATAGAGTGGCTTGCTCTGTTGTGATGAGAGTAATACAGATTAAGTGAGAAGTTATGGGTGCATGATTTCACAATTCCGCTGTCCACAAAGGGGTCACAAATCATTCAAAGATTTGTGGAATCGCTGCGTTTTACATCTGAAGATGATGTTCGTCTTTTCTCTGAGCTCCCACGTACCAGAATTGGTGTTGGAGATGTTGAAAGATCATTGGAGCCCGTTGATGACAGCCTGTCACGCGGCAGCAAGATACCTCCTGGTTTGAGTGTTGCCTGTATGATCCCCTGTTGCTCTGGGAGATTGGAGGAAATGACCGAGCAGACGGTGCCAGAGACATTACTCACCCAATTATGAAAAGTCTTTCATTTGGTTTGGATACTTTATTCTTATTTATTTCCTGGTATTTGTTGCTGGTGTGAATGTACTTTGTCTTCATTACAGTTGCACACGTGAAAGCAGAGAGGGGAAGCATGACTATTTGTTAACTGTGCTTCTTGGTTTTGTGTAGTAAAGTATCCAAGGAATGGAGCATTTAACAATTCGGATGTATGTTTCAGAGCTGATATTCAAAGTATCAGTTGTTAATATTAAGTAAGCAATATATCCGATGTTGTGTATTTCAGACAGCGGTGGAAGATGTATCCAGATCCTTAGCGTTACCACAGAGTACAAACAACGTCCTTCATTCAGGAGTATTATGAGCAAAATGTACTTTAAGCAGGGGTGTAAATATAGGTCAGTGAGTGTGAGTGTGTGTGTGTGTGTGTGTGTGTGGGGGGGTGAGTAAAGCGATTCATGGTTTTCATTGTATTTATTTTTTAATAGTCAGTAGCAATCTAATAAACTATCAAAAACAATATGTATGTTGATATTATCCAATGTCAAGTCTCTATCTGGTCATGTGACGATATACACTTTCTAGTTTATGCGCAAAATCTTTCAAAACTGAGAAGCAGAGCGTATCTGCAAGCCGACCAAGCAGTCACGCCTTTCCAACATAAGAGCAGCAGTAACTAGCGTGCACTGGGGCCCGTAATAGCACGCACTGGGGCCAATCATAATTATTTTACGCCACTGGATCAAGAAAAAGATGACTTTTAATACATTATATACTGTTGTGTAGTTAATCTTCAGCTGTGTGTTATGTCTCATGTGCTGATCATATGTTTTGTAAGTAAAACATTAATCACAATGCAAGTAACTAGTAACTATGGCTATAAATTTAGTGGAGTAAACGTATAAAACAATGCAAAAAATATACAAGTGTTTTAAACATTGTACTAGATTGTTTGCCTCTTTAAATTCAACTCTGTGTCATGACAGTGTGGGCTGATAACCAGCGTTTGGCTTCCTCCGTGGCCACAGCACACCAATGACACAAAACGCGACACGAAGGTTTTTGGCAGACTTGCAAGCTCTTTCATGCGCTGGCGTCACAGAGAAAGCCAAACATTGTTCCGCTGAACTCACTGTCCACAAAGAGATGACACAGAGCTGGATTAAAATATGGTAAGTATCCCTAAGTACAATACTTGACTAAATGTTCATTGTTAGATTACACCACAGACACGTACTGTGCGCGTACAGTAGTGTGTGCTTGAAAGGTAGATAACTACTATATGTAGGAAATATTGCATCTGCTAATGAGTGTAGTTAACTCCCCTGTGGTTATGAAATCATTTTAAGTGTTAGTGTGGGAGGCAGACTAATACACTCTTAAGAATGTTGAATGCACAATTAGAGAGTTGAGATATCGCCAACATGTTGATGGGACAGAGGAAATTTAACCGCTGACTTTGTATTTTGTTGGTTTGGATCAGCTGGAAAATATAAAGCAATAAACATCCAAAAGAAGAATCATCCCTCTCTAATTACAACCATCTAAATGTCCTTAATAAATACACTACACCTAATGCAACCTCAGTTTTTAACTGCATACATGTAAAGCGCGAGATGTTGCTTAAAAAAGCTTTTGACAAAGTTTTAATACCAAGAGTGAAAAGTATCATAACTAAAGAATCAGTTTTAGAAAGTCAAGACAGATGTGAGAGATCAGGAGCAGGCAGTAATCAGGGGGAAGGTGAGAGGTACACAACTACACTGCTCACCGCGATCAATCATACTATACTTGTCCTCCCTCGACTCTCTCGCTGTTACTGTCTCCACTGAATGCACTTCTCTTTGCTTATTATTACACAGACCATAAACCCAGAGAGGTGAGTGTCCTGCTAATGTGGCTACATGTAGTGGTTGCAGTAACCTTTAAGATTGGGCAGCGAGTGGTGGTGGCTTGACACGGGCCATATATTGTGGTCAATATCAGAGACACGGATTGAATTGAGAAGGCATTTTTAGGGCCTTACATTTTAATTGTCAACCAGGCTGTAGCTCAAATTGATTTTCAAGGGTGGAATAAAATCGGACCTTGATTGCAGTGCTTTTGTTGTTGTTTTTTCAAATTCATTTGGCAAAAATTCACTTTTAATGTGACAGAAAGCTGGGGGAAGGTGCTGGGAAAGGGACGATTTGATGTAAAATCTTCAATTTGGTCATTCAAACAATAAATATCGACTCATGTTAAATTAAATCTTTTAATGTTAATTTCTTTTCATATTTTTAAGTCAAAATAAAATCCTAAGCTGAACTGTGAGCCCGTTCTGTGAATCGAAGACTGCAGCGGCCAACACAACATTGACTTTGACTTTATCTCACTTATTTTATCTCCTTCATATATTTAATTGTAAAGATTTAAACATTAAATTTACAACTTTTTTCTCCTCCAAAATGGGAGGATAAAAGAAAGGAGAAGAAAGTGAGGAATATAGAACTACAGAGCCCACTTGACAGTCCTTTCAGCATCAGCCGTGGGGAAAAATTGGAACTTGTTTCACTTGAATGCATGTTGAATTGCTCTCTGTTTTGTAGAGATTCTCTTCAGCTGAATCATTTGAACTATTCATTTTGGTCTCTGTAGAGAATAACTGGAATCATGGAAGCCTGACACTTGTACTTGTCGAGTCCATACTTCCAAAGTAGTATTAACTGTGAGCATAGATCTTCTCTTGTACAAGCAAGGCAGATACACAGCAATCCTGCCACAATGGCTCATTAAATTCCTTTTTTATTTGGTGTGTGTTGCTGAAATCTAGATGAGCTACAGTCTAACACACTGGAGGGAAACACTGCAAACTAGGCTTTGATCTAACCAAACGACGACACAATTAGATTTCAATTCTTTCAGCAAACATTTGCTCAAAAAAGTTACTCTTCCAAGAACTACATTAGCTCTACTAATCTATATTTTAAAAGCAACTAAACCCATTCAATCAACACAAATTAGAGAACCACACTGTACACTAAAAGCACCAGTTCAAAGGATTTTCTATATTAATGCCAAACTTTAGCTCTACATGTCAGCATTTCAAGAGGTTTGTATGAAAGAAAAAAGACAAACTTTGGATTAAAATCTGTTTTAAATTAGAACAATGTTTTCAAACCGATGCTGCTAACTGGCAAATGAGAAACTTTAGAATCAAATAGTAAAACTTGGATATCAAAACCATAAGAGCCCTGCATCCACAAAGTGTTGGGCACGAAAAACAACCATCTCAATATATCTGGCGAATGTGAAGTGGGGAGTGTCTGCAAAGTTACCCGAGGTGTTATTTTCAAACAACAGGCTGAAAGTGGAGTGTGTTTTGTGTTTCTAAGCCTCCCAACCCCATGTGCTAAAGAGGTCATTTTGAAAAGTGGGCATCACTGCTTCGAGTAAAGAGTAAAACCCAAGGCAGACTGATTAGATGAAGAAAAATAGTGACTGCTTCCTCTGATATTTCTATAGAACAATATAATGTATATAACCACATTGTTTTGGATTGTGTAGAAGACACTCCAAATACAGCTATATTTTATTTCAGACTGTAGCTGAAAAGCCAAGCCATGTCAGTACCAGAAAGGCATCTACAATCTATGGAGGAGGGAGATACTTGAACAGGCGGTCAGGGTCTTCAGCCGAAGTCTTGTATGTCTTTGGAGAGTCCCATGGCTGCAATGATTTTTTTTCTGAGCTAGAGTTTTATTAAAAGAGATGGTCGAGGGAGCAAAGCTCCTTCCTGCAAAGAACCAAATCTGAACCACACTGGCCCAGGTGTGCAGGAAACATACTGCAGGACACCTTAAGTCAACTGGACGGGGCAGTGTGTTTCCACTAGAGCAAGAGGACTAACATCAGCCAAGTATATGCTTTTAAGTCATTGGTTTATTCTAATTGTGCCACACAATATTGTTGTTTTACTAGCCACAGTCTTGGCTTCTATGTAATCAATATGATGTACCTGGCAACAGTCCCCAAACCGTCCTGTTTGTGTCACTTTATTGATTAATGGACAGTGCCTTGATCAGATAAATCCCACTAAAGAGCTACAGGAGATTGCATGCAGTAGGATTTGTAGCTTTTGGTAGTTGTACAGCACTGTTCAACAAAATCTGAAAGGCATTTAAGATGATTAACTTGTGTCTTCAAGCCTCGGGGTCGCTCCCTGAATGAATATTTGAAATTGCACTTCTGTCAAATCCATGAAATTATCTTTTAGTCATTTTGGATCTTGGTCCATTTACATATTTAATCTTTCACACTGTTACTCTTTTATGCACCAAAATCTATTATTGTAGTACTTTTAGTCACTGTATATCAATGAGGTGATACTCATGTGTTCCTTATAGGCTCTCCATTGCTGTCTTCAGTTTTTACATTGTAAAAGATCATACAGGAATTTACTAACAGTAATTAATCTTTTGTTAACCTTTAATGTAAATCTATACATGTTAATGATTTGAAGTTAATTCAACTTAAATTTTCTAGTTTTTATTTTCACACACTTTCAGAACTTACAAACATTAATCCATCTGAGTCTTTTGACTTAATTAATAATTGAGCAACTGAAAGTTCACTCAACCCTTAAGTTTCTAACTAAACAAGATTAGCAAATTAGTAGAATTCCCAGCATGCATTATTTCAGTGTTAATAATCTGCGTTTTGTGGTTTAAACAAGGAAAAGTTTATGTGTTTTATGTTTTTTATTTTTTTTTCTATAATATTGAATACTATGCTAACCATAATGAAGGCAGTATTGGATTCAGTCTCACCACTTTACACTTTTAATTTAACAAAGGGCACTGGGAGCAGCCTTGCTTGTTGTCTTCTAATTAACAAATAACACATTCTCATCCCAACTCATCACATACTGACACTTTGCAAATGGTCACTGGGTACGCGTCTTGTCCAACCGTAACGCTCCACCACGGTCCCTGCTTTAAACAGGATAGGTTTAGGAATAGATCGTTGGTCGGGTTAAAAGAACAATATGTTTGTAACGTAACTAAGGTGACACATGAGACGCAAACAGGACACAAACCGTGGTCTGAAGATCCTGTGTTGTTTGACCCACATATCACCTTGAACTCCTCCCTATGCAGACTTTGTCACTCTTATTTCTAGAGCAGAGATCTTTAACCCGGGGTCCGAGGCCCCTAGGGGTTCTTCAGAGTCACTGCAGGGGGCTCTAAAATTATGTAAATGTTTGAACCTTTTTTCCAAAATTAAATTGTCTTTACATGAATCCAACGTATTATTAGCAAATATAAATTCCTCTGCTTACTATGTTAGTATCCACAGATACAGTTAATAAGGATTCACTGTGCCACAGGTATGTTTAACATTAAAAGATGATTTATAAAATCATGGCAACAATTATTTTAGTAGCTTAGTATTCTATGCAAAACAAAATGTGTGTATAAAGGCTTTATACTGCCTTTTCAGGTTTTTAAGCCCAGTGTATTATACTTAATTATATACAATATACTGTAAGTAGTAGGGATCCCTGCTCCGTCTCTCTTCAGTTAAGGGGTCCTTGGTTTAAAAAACTTTAAAGTCCACTGTTCTATATCATCTGCTCTTAGCGTCTAATAATGCCGCAAATGGGTTTACAGTTGAAAGCCTGGTGCATGTCATACATGCCGAGGGCCGTGACAACGCGTCGGTATTTGACGCCCTGGGAATGTTAATTTGAACCAGTTTAGACTGTTTTACAGATTATGTGTTCGAAAGGGAAAGCTGTGGAAGTCTAGCTGAGGTTTTGGGATTTGTTGGAGGACCTTCTGCCTTAACCTGCCCTCATTTAATTGTCACTGCATGTTTTGCTGCAGAAATTAAATGAGGGCAAGTGAATGAATATTTTATGTTTGCATATTTACACAAAGTATTGCCTATTGTTAATATCACTGCTGTTTGGAAAGTAAATGTGTTTTTAGAAGAAATAAATTACCTGAGAAAAAAATGTAAAATGGGTCTACAAGTTGGTGACAAATGTTGGTCAATTTATTCATAGTAATGTTCATTTATTGAATATGAAGCAATTGTGTGTGGAAAAAATTCATAACTGTTATGAAGTTATCCTATTAGCATCCCTGAAAGAGTCTCTTAGAATTAAATCAGAGCTGTGTAGATCTTTCAGTTTGTATTTGGAAGCTCACTCCCTGTCCTCCAGGTAATATTAATCCAACTGCTTTATGCAATGTTTATACAATCCTCTGTTTTGAGGAGCTGTCTGCATACTCTGCTGCTGTTTCTCACCTGCTGGCTGGAGCCTTTCACCCAAAAAGAGATATGGTAAAACATACATGCCATTTTCTTCTAGTACTAGTGTTCAGAGTTTTACACTACAAAGCTTTGGACAATTTGTACTCTGTTTATGTGCATAACTACAGTTAATTATGTGTGTTGTGGATGATTGTGTTAGTTCAAAATCTTTACTGGTTTGTAGATTATGTTAACAACTTCCATTCCATGAGTGTGATACAGGTAACTGTATCACGCATGTATTAATTTTACTTCTGGACTGTGTGTAGTTCAGTGCCATTCCTCCCCAGTCATCATCTGACAAATAGCTCCTGTGCGGTCCCCTACATTAAAGAGTGGCCATCCATCATGATGCTACCTAGTTATATATATATTTAATATATACTATATATATATATATATATATATATATATATATATATATATATATATATATATATATATATACAGTATCTTATTTATGTTGTAAGATTATCCGAGGGAGGTCAGCATCATTTACATATAAGTATCAAAAGACCCTAAACAGCATTCTTTACTGAGATAAAAATGAAATGACTCTGTCAATCAAAGCTCAGCTTTTGGAACGGAAGAGTTGTGGGACAAGATGATGGGGAGTGACTGATAAAGGAAAAGAGAAGGTGCTGGAGATGGAGATGACAGAGGAAGAACAGGTACTGTCCACTGTGTCCAGGATAAGATTAGCATGATGTCCCCTGTGCTGTTCAATCCAAACAGACTGGCCTTATCCAAATCAAACAATGTAATTCCTCAGACAGTATATTACCTTTTGGTATTTACAGTGGAACCAATAGGCACAAACACCTACATAATTATAGTGTGATAATATAGCCTAGTATAAATGTTATTGTAAAACACACATTTTGCTTACATTTGTGTCGTTTTAGACACATTTCTAAAATGTAAATCTTAAATGATTCAAATACAAAAATTACATAAAGGTGTTTGTAATTTTACAAAATGATTTTAGTACACTTTGGCAGGAGAGACAAGTGAGAAGCATAGACTTGATATAAAGTCTCCACTTCCTCCCATTGCATAAAAGTTAAGCCTTCATAACCAAAATACAGGCGTTGCCATCTGACTGGCATCAATTTAGTCTGCTCGGAAGTGATCGGGCTGTAGTGATCAGCCAATGGAACCGCGGTATCGAAGTTACCCATATACCACCCATATACCTACCCGACCAATTGCAGGTTAACCACAGCTTTCAATCACCTTTTTTGAAAAATGAACACTTGAACAAACATCAGCTTGATCAGAACTACATAAAATGACAGAAACCATTTTTTGGGGAAAATGTACTTGACGTGTACTTGGATTTTGTTGTTGTGTTGGCCTGTGTCCGTTGCACCAGGAGGAGCTAATCATATTTCAGGAGCGGCCGGTGCCACCCCATGCCCTCCTTCTAGCCCCGCCCATGGTTTTTGGACCTCTGGATTGTAAACTCTGCTGCTGCTCCCGCCAGTCCTGTCTTATAAACGGAATTTGTTGCAGGCTTTGTCAGTTATCTTATTATCGCCCCATTGTGGGAGTGGTGATCCACAAATTGCAAAGAAAGAGCTAAGGGGGAAAAAATCTTTACCAGTCCCTTCTCATGTATCAGTCTTTTTTGGTTTTTGGCAGGGTGATGTCCCCAGGGAGAGATGCCATATCTCCAGTTCTGTTGGACCAAGTGTGAAAAAATGTTTTTTTATTTTTTATTATTATATTACCAAGACAACAGAATCAAGCAGCATTGATTCTTTCATTCAGTGTAACGCTGTATCAGTGTGTTCAGCATCAAGGCTAGATCAGCCAGGCTCATTTTTATGCTCGATTAACTGTTCTCTCATTTGTATGCAGTGAGGTTAGTTATTAATGATGCGGGCTGGAGTCAAGATAATGGCCTGTGGATTCCACCTTTGAGGTGTTATGCAAACCCTGTGCAGAAATGGTCTAGTTGTAAAATCTGTATGCTGAACACAATACTCCACGTTTATTCAACTGATGTACAACAGATGCAGTTTCTCTCATGTATAATTACAGAACATCTCAATACATAACATAATAATTTACTTATAACATTTAAACTGTTCATTATCAGTCAGTAAAGACATGGTCGGTGTAGAGGGACAGGGGCCTGAAACTACTTGCAAGCTGGGTGCAACAATAATTGACACAAAACATATAAAAAACATTTGATATCATTGGAGGTCTTTAAGAGATGTGCATTAAAAAGTACAAATATTAGTCATAATTACACACAGAATTATTTTTTTTTAATGTAAGAACACAGAGACCTTTCAGCGTTTCACAGCCTGCATACTTTTACATCATGCGCCTCTTGTTCTGCACATGTAAGATTTCAAAATAATGCATGTGTTATCATTAATTTCTCGTGCAATATTTATTTGAGTTCAGTTTGAAGGCTTGGTGAAAAAATAAAAAAAAGTAAATGAAAAAGTGCACCTGCACTTCTGTCATAGTGACGCTTTTTTTCAAATACATTTATTGGTTAATTACATTCAAGTTTAGGCCTCACTCTTTAATGTCCTCTCTGCTAAATGCTAAAATGTTACCTACCTGTTTCTTTCTCTGCACATTAGAAGAACCAAAAATGTTTTGATTTAGCACAATGCAGCAGCTATCAATATGCCAGTTTGGAAATGTACAAAAGAAACGGGGGAAAGATTCCCTAAAATTAAACACTCTTATCAAGGTGTCACCCTCCCACCACTACCACCCCCATATGTCCCTTTCACCTTCTCCTCTGGCTGAATGCTAACCATGCTTATAAGATGATGAAAGAAATAGATCACTTACGTAGGTCGCAGTGGCCCAGATAAGGGCCTCACATGGCTGCCATCCTACTGTAATTAACTATTGTCAAAGTGATTAATCATATGTCTACAGAGGTGGAGCGCAGGAGGCACACTGGTGATCACAGCTTCAAGTGTGTTACTTTAAACTAGTTTCTCTCCAGTTGATCTGTGATAGGCATCTTACTGACTTTCTCTGACACCTCAATGAACATAGCCACGTAGCTACCTGCAGACAGCATGTCATTACCTAATCATATTTCTACTCCACTGCCCAACAACGCCCTCCACTAAACGTTCTGAGCATCTGGAAAAAGGTATATTTAAGACTAAACAGGTGAAATGAAAAATTAGTATAGCTAATGCCATGGGAGCAATCAAGATGTGTGTGTGTGTGTGTGTGTGTGTGTGTGTGTGTGTGTGTGTGTGTGTGTGTGTGTGTGTGTGTGTGTGTGTGTGTGTGTGTGTGTTTTAGCCAGGCTAATGGAATGGCCCTCTGGATGGAAATGTCAGTCTGTTGGTTAGTTGGCCTGTCGGTCAGCCACTTTGGTCAGGACTGAAATAGCTCAGCATCTATTGACATTTTGTACAAACATTCATGGTTCCCAGAAGATGAATCCTAATAGCTGTGGGGTTCCCTTGACTTTTCCTCTAGCACTCCTAGCAGGTAAAATATGTCACTTTTCTTGTGAATCTCAACACTCTAGCTCCTCTAGCACCACCATAGCATTGACATCTGTAGTTTTGAGGGAAATGTCACTACAACTTTTGGATGGATTGCCGTGATTTTCATGTCCCCATTAAAATGAATTGCTTATCCCGTTATTATCTAGTGCCATTGTTTCATCAACTGTAAAGATTATACCGACTGAACATCGGCTTGTTAGCATTGTCATTGCGAGCATGTTAGCATGCAGTGTGCTCATAGTAGTGAAATACTTACTACAATTCCGGTTTATTGAGCAGGGACAATGCACACTAATAATACATTAAACAAATGTGAGAATCAGCCAGGAGGCTGTGCCTAAGTAAAGCCTAACAGAGCTGCTGGTGTGGCTGCAGCATCATATTCTTGTTTCTTGCTGTCTCTGCTCTTGCCTTAAAGCTACACAGTGTAACATTTGTAGTTCATTATCAAAATCTGTGTTAATGGGTATCGTTGCTTCCCGACACCGGCAAGTTTGAAGAAGGAAACCTGGAGGACCGCACGTATTCAGAATCCAACTTTCAGGAACAGGAGTCTTCTTCTTCGCCCAGGAAAAAAAAAAAACTGATATTGAAAAGAGCAAGAGACTGGCTTCATCAGAAAAAAGAGTGAACATTGCAACTTCTTTGGATGCACACACCAAATCCCAATTGGTTAATTATCCTCCGGACAGCTGCAGTCTTTTTCCTTTCTCTCTCCTTTCCGTCGGGTGGTGTGCGTCTGCGCCACTCTCTGACATGCGCTCCATCAACCGTGACGGCTACCATAGCAGCAATGCGTACTTTGAACTGCGTGGCGAGAGAGAGTTGGTTGCGATATATGATATCAATGCTAGATGGGAGAAATTCTTACACAATGTAGCTTTAAGGATAGGTTCGCAATTGTTCAAGTCTGTCTTAAAACAACAGCCAGATGATCCACGATTTTCAGGCCATGCTGAAAATTATTTCTGAAGTTATCATTAGCGGTCTAAGTTAGTGACATCAAATGGATAGCGTTCAAAGTTACAGCCCTTTTAGTATGAAATTCCCTTTGTGATTCCCCTGAGTTTTCTTATTGAGTTGCAGTGGAGGGATATTAACACAAAGAGAGGATTTTCGACTGAAAAGACTAACTTTGGAAGAAACCCACTTAATTTGATAAACTCACACTGCTACAGCTTTATACTAACTTCAGATTAACTTTGGAATAGGTTTTTGTTTGGAACAAGGACTGTGGATCTTGAAACATTGTGAAAGCCTGTGTGTGATGCTGACAGAGGGGAAATGTTACAGCTTTCATTCTAAAAGCTTAATAAATATAAGTGGAACAGTTTCCATGCATCACAGCGACATAGAGGAAATGAGTATGAAAATGATATATGGAACAGTCTCGTAAAGGGAAAGTGAACCTTGCATGCTGAAAACTTATATATTTTCTATTTGCTTTGCTATCCTAAAACAAAAGACTAGAACTTGATTAAAGAAGGAACTGAACCTCTTTGGAGGCCTCCAAACACAGCGTATTAGTCATATACTCTACAATGACACATAATGTCTCAAATTCTAAGGATAAAATACAAGTTTAACTTAAGCGGAAAAGACCTTTCTACCAGAAGAACCAAACTAAGAGTGGTAGACAAATGACGCCAGTGAAGGCATATAGGTAGAGAGGAATAATGTTGCTTTTGTGGACATGCTTTCATTAGTGAGTTTTCATACAAATCAGTTTTCTAAGCCATTTTACGTCTGTCATAATTTCCCAGAAAATATATACGTATGAAAGCATATGAAAAGAGGCCTGAAGAAAGCCAGTAGTTTGGTGCTTAGAGTGAGCACTAGTGAAGGGCCAGAGGAGAACAAAGAACTCACTGCCAATTTGATTATTATATCACACCTATTCAGAGAGTTAATGTGGTGTCTCAGATGGCAGGCCGCTGTCTTTCTCTCTCATTCTAGCCTCTTCCTTTCCTCACTTATCCCTCTCCATTCCTCTCCCTCTCGCTTACTCTGATCCTCTCCTTTCTCCGTGCTTTGTGCCATGGAGCAGCCCTTACTCTAGGGGCTTTGATGAAATCCTTTCAAGGCAGAATGTGTTGGTCTGAAATGTCATTCTCCGATCAGATGTCTCTTAAACAAGGCCTGTCATATCATTTGGTACGCTCGACTTCATTAGCTCTTTGTTCAGTTTCACGTCAGCTTTCACAAACACAATCGCTCAATGAAATCACTTGTGGCTTCCTGGTTTTTCTCCTACTTATGTTTTACAAAGGAAATTATACAGCACATTAGAAAGAAAGCAGTGCTATTCTACAAGAGGTTTCAGGGATTCCTTTTACGGTGACATTCATCTGATAGTCCAAGAGTTCACCACAGACCACACCAGCAAACTAGCTTTGACTGGACAGGACTGGAGGTTTATGCTGCCTTTAGTCAGTCCCTCGGCAGGAACAGTGTGTATACTTTGTTAAACGTTTTCCTACATGCACTGCATGAAGCAGTAACCTCTGCTTTAGGGCTGGGTCACCATTGAGATATGAATAAGAAGGTTTTCAGCCATGCTTCCGGCATCCCTCTGGGGATGGTGATGTCGGTTGGTCCACTACTTTGGTCCAGTACAACTATTACATGGATTTCCTTGAAGTTGTATACAGTCATTCATGATCCCTAGAGGAAAAATGATAATACCCTTTGGTGATCCTTGGTTATTCCTCTAGTTCTGCCATTAAGTTGGGATTTGTGGTTTCAAGTAAAATGTCTTAAAAACCTTTGAGTGGATTGCCCTGAAATGTAATTCAGAAATTGATGTATCCCATGTTTTTTATTAACTCTGGTGATCAAATTTGTACATATATCAGCGCTGTTGTCAGTTTAAAATATTTAATTGTGATTAATTGCATGATTGCCCATAGTTAAAGGTCCCGTCATATTTGCTGAAACTGACCCTATGTTTGAGTAGAACTACATGAACCAGGTAATTTAAAAAGAAATGGCTCCACCTACAGCCTACAGTAGTACGATTTGCAAAAATCCACCCCTCCCTGTTCAGATTCACCAATCAGGGACGGGGTGTGTCTAACTGCATGTCAATCACTGCTTATGCACACGCATTTCATAGCGTCCTCCTCCCCTTCCTCCACACGAGCTGCAGATCTTCTTGGATCTTTGCAGTCCTATCTACGTCACCTTTAAAAGTGGTAAAACATACTAAACATCTGCATGTGAGCATTGTCATTGTGGCCATGTTACAGTAGCCTGGTTAGCACACATGATTGAGCGTGCGCCCCATGTACAGAAGCTCAGTCCTTGTCACAGCGGCTGCGGGATCAGTTCCGACCTGTGGCCATTTGCTGCATGTCATTCCCTTTTATTGTCTCTGTCATATAAATGAAATCTATAAAAGCCACAAAAAATAATCTTAAAATTAAAAAAGAAAATCACTAACATGGTGATGTTAGTTCCATGCACTGCTGTGCCTACAGAAGGTTCAGCCTTCACAGAGCCTCTTAGACACTTAGCCTCTTGTTTCCATATTGCTATTTCAGCAAATCAGTCTGGCAAACATGCATACACATTAAGAGTAATTAAGGTGTTTGATTTAACTCGTTCCACTGTAATGTAATACATCCGACAAAGCTCTTCACGCATGAAACAAGCAGTTCAAAGAATAACTTCATTATATTTCCATTAGTAAATGCTTAAAACCATTAATTTGCACACAACTGTTTTATAAAACATTAACACAAATGATCATAATCACAAGATGATTATGAAGCAATAATATTGATTCCTGTTGGAGAACTCCTTTGGTTTTAAGAAGAATTAGAATTTAGAATCTTATTCTATAACAAATATGTAATAACTACAGTATGAAAAGACACAGAGTACATATAGAGGGAATATACTTTACCTACTTATGAACATGTTGCCATTCATTTGATTTTGTCTACTTAAACTCACAGAAGTATTGGCCACAAAGTAACTTTTACCCTTGACTTTACACAGAAGTTTAATCAAGTGTTTCCAGACAAGCTAACGAGGAGCTGAAAAATGAAGAGGCTGACTGAGAGGAGTATCTCAATTAACACTATGCCAGTAGAAGTTTTCTGACACCTGGAGGAAAATTCCCTGTTGCTGTAACTCTGTATCTCTAGTGAATTTGAACAGCGTTTCTTGGCCAGGTACTGCCAGGAGTTTATAATTGAGTTGAGACTCAGGAAATACTCATTAAGACGTTGTCAGTCGCCAGAGGAGGCCACCCTCAATGTGTTTAGACACCACTGAGACTGCAGGTATTCCAGAGCTCTTCTCTTCTCCAGCTGGAGGGCAAAAGTCTACTTCTGCGTGCAGGTGTGTGTGTGTGTGTGTTTTTAGAGTCAGCATGTGTGTGTATTCATGTGTGATTGTGTGCATTGGTTTAATAAACTCACTCAGGTCCGCGGAGCACCATCTGCCTGCACATTGTTGATGGAGCAGGGGCTGGTTGTGGACACCCTTGTCACCCGCTATGTGTGACAAACTTTTGATAGAAACACCTGTTTAGTGTCTCGCTCTTCCCACAATCTCTTGGAGCAGCTGTTTGAATGGAAGGAGTTAATGACAGGAGGCAGCCCAGCCTCTCCTCTGTTTTTTTCTGGTTTCTTCTGTATATAAAGTTCCCTTTAAATAAAAAAACTAATTCTCTTTGACGTAATTTGTTATTTACAGTACAGGATTCTTTTGTATTGATGCACATAACTTGGCATGCTGAGTTCTATGTAAATTCCTTTTGGACCCATTTTTCCATTCAAAGGTCCTCTCAAAGGTCTTTCATTCTGTTTCTAAAGTAAAAATTTGGACGGTACACTTAAGACTTCAACCTTAAGCATTCTATAAATTATGCTCCTGACCTCAGTATCGGTCACACAAGCAAATGTTATTCCTCGAACCCGTGCTGTGTTTGGCTTCGTAAATCTTAATCCTTAATCTGGATTAATTTATTAGCATGGAAGATTTAAAAAATAGGATAAAGGACTTCCTGACCACCGAATGGACTTGTCCTGTTACATAATTCTGATTTCTTTGTGTAATAATAATAATAATAATAATAATAATGATAAATTGAATTTGTATAGCACTTTTCAAGGACCCAAAGTCGCTTTCCAGGGCAAAAGTGTGTTGTCACTACCCATGTTTTCACTATCAGTGAACAAACTATGTAGGTCCATTTTTATTGTATCGACAGTACAGAAGTCTCTTGTTAGCATTTTGTAGGCTACATGTCGCAAAGTGATGCATGTGCAACTCACATCTGCACTCGACTCACATCAGGTATTGACAGTTTTTAATGTAATTTTTCTGTTTTGTATTAAGTCGGTTGTTTGCTGTACTGTGTTGAGACTTTGATGCTGCTTCCTTGGCCAGGAGTCCCTTGTAAAAGAGATTCTGAATCTCAATGGGATTATTTCCTGGTTAAATAAAGGTTAAATAAAAAAATTAAATAAATATGTCATTTCAGTATTATCACTGAGACGTGATAATTAAAAGGAGCCTCAAGGTGTCTACCCATTGATTGTTTGATGTCCCCCTGCCTGCCTCAGATGCATTTGATTAGAGCACTATCTATGATGAGGCAAAAGTAGGACACGTGCACACACGCACACACACACACACACACACACACACACACACACACAAACACACATGCACACACTGACAACTGCTGCTCAGTTTGACACTAACGGGATTTGTGTACAACGTGAGGGGATGTCAGGTCGCAGCTCTTTGTCAGTAAACAATATCATTAGCAATACATAATGAGGCAGAGAATATGATGTAAACACCCTGGAGGGTTTAGGGTAGTGTATAGTTTGTGTGAAATGTAAATGCGATTGAGGGCGATGAATATTCCAAACAATTATAAACTAGCTTTTAACATCGCCAACCACCTGCTGGCATATATAAAAGCATCGAAAGTACTATTTTACTACTATTGCTTCCATGCAATGCTGTGAAATGACATGAAATTGAAAATAGAATCTTTCACCAGCTAACAAAACACTTTTACAAGGACCATGGAAAGTTGTCTAATGTAACTACACTGTAAAACAGGCTCAGCGGGAGCAGTACCTTAGTGGCCATCAGCTGGACCATGAGTGTCCCCCTATGGGCATTTAAGTTAGTATCTTGTACCCGGCACAGGGGGATGCAAAGCCCAACGCAAGTGTCGCTGATATTTTAATCCCGCACCCTCGTTGTTTAAATAGCAAATGCACCTGCGCCATCATTGTGCCCATGGGCATGCTGGTCTTACAGTGAGGTGTATATATATAACTAGCAAAAGTGGATTTGGACACGCCCTAAACGCACCTGCACCACGCGCTTCACGCTGTGCGCTTAGATTGTTAAAATAGGGCCCTCTGTTTTAAATAAGGGTCTAATGAAAACCCTGTCTGGCAAACAAAACAAGGAAAACTAGGAGCCAAAATGATTGAATTCTTGTCATCTGTTACACAAAATATGATTTTCGGATTATTCAGTTTTCTGGTTTGTCGCTTTTTATTCAAAACAACGAACGGCAGCCTGATTAATTTATTCTTCTCCGTGTGGAGGTGTGTATTCCCCTGGGTTTGTGTGCCTCTCCCTCCTCTGTGCTTTGTACCAGGGGTCAATGGGAAGAGTTCACATTCAGAGGTGAATCTACAGCGCAGGAGAGAGCTCCAGCAGCATTTTCAGTAAGACAGATGGATGAAGTTTATTAAGCATGTGACAGTTAACACCCCCAGTAGGGCGAAAACACTACAGCGGATAAATAAATGTTGGCTTTACCAGCCCTCCTGTTATTTATACACCAGAGTCAACATTTGTATTAGGCACAAATTATGGCAACACATGATTATCCCTGCTATGATCATTATGAAGGCCTTCCTCTCTCTGTATGTATGAACAACATTTCTACAATTAGATAGATTACAGATGCACGCAGGCCAGTAAATTAATTACATATTTAATTTGGAATTTTTTGCCCTCTCCCTGGCTTGTGTATCAATGTAGAATAATTTGTTTTCATTTGTGTTGTGTTAGTGGCTTGTTTTTATTTTTTAATCTTCATTCTTTCTTCTCAGACATCGAATCAACAACAAAAAAAAGAAGATTCTAAAAGCTATGCAAATGTCACAAAGTTTTCTCAAATCCCTGAATGATCGCTATGATTTTATAGATTATGTAGAGGACCTCGTACCCAAATTGTGGAAGATGTGTGTTAAAAAACAACAACTCTGAGCCCCTACGGAATCTTTAAAATGGATGAGCATAATCCCTGCAAAGTATGCTTATACTTTGATCCCGTACTGCATAGCTTTAGGGACCCTTTTCTCTTTAGCACCTTATCTGTTCTTATATGTATGAATTCTAAAATGTGGATTCCTGACCTTTCCCTAGAGAAGTCGCCAGTGTTTACTGGAGCTTGTTGCACTGCTATGAGCGTTCAGCCTTTGTCCTCAATTTGATGGTAGATTCAAGCCTCTCGTGGGCTATTTTAAGAGCTTTCTAGCTTTGTCAAAGAGTCTCACAGCAATGTAAAACATGGCGATAAGTGTTAGCTTTCACTTTTGGTGGATTTAATTTAATCCCTCACATGGCTAATCATTCATCCAATAATGATTTTTAATGATTTGCCTCTCAAATAGATTATCTGAAGATTATCACCGCACACTAGCGTGTGCGCATGTAGAGGCCTCCCGGAAACGACTATGACTGGATGAACTGGATTTTGTCGTTTTGCAACAGTGATTGTATGCTGTATAAATGGCTGCGTATATATCATATTTCTGTTCTCTATACATATCTATGTTTCTGTTTTAACTCTGAATCGCTCTGTGTTTCTTCTCCAGACCCTGCCAACCACAACATATGAGTTAGAGATTGTGGCCAAGGACATGGCAGGAAGTGAGGTGGGCCTTACAGGAACAGCCACGGCTACCATTACCATCACAGACAAGAACGACCATGCCCCCGAGTTCACACATCCGCTGGTGAGAAAAATCCTTCTATTTCCTTTTTCTTCGTTTGAACTGTGTACTTTCTTTTCAACCCCCCTGTTGCTTGCATGTAGCTTCTACAGACATTGTGTGGGGACCATGTGTTTGTTTACCCCTCCAGGGAGGGCAGAGGTCAGGGTCAGTTGCAGCTTAGATGTACAGTATTTCCTCAAAGACACAGGTCACATTGACAGGGCAGATACTCTTCAAGTCACATGCTTGAGCCAAGGTCTCCTGGTAAAGATGGGGCTCTCAAACCAAGGTGTTGGATTATTGAAACATATGGTTCAATGGTATCAAGCTTTTTAATCACAAATGCATTCAGGTCTACTTTAATTTTTCTAAATGACTAGGTAGGAAATATTACATTAAAAGGGCTGTACTCTTACTATTCAGAAAAAAAGTGGTCTGGGATTTGTCAGACTTGAGTGCAGTCAATTTCCCCAACTCTCTCCCCATACATCATTTTATCAATGGGAAACATATACATGTTCTGTACATGTGTACAGAAAAGGCTAGCAGCAGCAGCTCCGCATCCGACATATTTCGGAAATATGTGTTGAAGAAACCACCATGCAACAGAAATGCTACGCTCACGCCACGCAGGCAGTGGACAGGAGACCTTAGTGTGATCTTTCGCTTTCTCAAATAAAAAATATTTCTCTACGTGTCTCGGAAACATAACACTCAGAAAATGTCCAGCACAGATCTCAGGGTGTGCATATGCGTGCAAAAGAACGTGTGTGACATGTAATGACACACTGGGTGACTGGGTGATATGGGTGCAGAGGCAAGATAAGGGAATCTGAGCTGGAGTGGGAGTAGATGTGCTGTGGTTCAGTGATGGTTTGTTTAGTCAGCAGTGCCTTAAGGCATTAGTGAAAAGCTAGTAAACTGGGATCTGGCAGTCACACTTGAAAATAAAATGTACATGTACCAAAAAAAAACAAAGCAAAAATAGCACACAATAAATTGCACGTATTGGCCGTTTGTGCCACTTCATGATGAATTTTTCAAAAGCAGCTGCCATGGCTGTTTTGTTTTGCCTCTTTATCCCTCCATCTCACCTCTGGAGGTGGGAATACAGAGAGACAAAGAATGAGGTCCTGTAGGAAAGAAAACCTCCGTGTGTCTTAAGTTGTAACACTGAGTTGTGTTGTTCTTAATGGAAACACCCGCAGCTATTGTCAGGTTTCGAAACACATCACGCTTTGCCCCAACCAAAATTTCCCCTACAGTCCTCCCATGATGCATTATGGTGTCAGGGGAGCTTGTAAGGAGCACAGGTCAGATGTGAAATGTTACAGCTCAGGGGGCTCGGCAGGGTGCAGAGTGCCCCAGTTAATGTTCTCATTTCTCACTGGAAAGAGATCCGTTTAACGGCGTGGAGCTTTAAAAAAAAAAAAAATAAGTGTTTGAAGACGCTAAGCTCCCCGTATAAATCCTCTACCCTTCACTCTCTCTGGCCCGTTCCCAACCTGCCCATGAATCAGCTTTGACCTCTCAGATGACCGCCATCATATTGTGAGTGTGTTTGCGAGTGCGCTGGGTCTGTCAGCGGCAGCTCTCAAGCTTTCACTGTATAAATTATTCAACTGAATATTCAAGTCTTTTCATAGAACTTTCCCAAAATCCCTTCCTTCAGAAAAATCCTGTGTTCTCTTTTCCTAAAGACACCACCTCCTGCAGACAAGATGTAAGCTTTAAAAGCTCGTCTTCCAGCTTGAGTGCAGAACTCAAGCAAAGGAGGATAGAGAGAAGGATAAAAAGATGAGTAGAAAGATTTTAACATAGAAGGATACTGAGAGAGAGAGAGAGAGGGATAGAGTAAAAGCAAGAAAAAGCAAGCAAATGAATGTTCAGGAGATGTGTTCATTCCTGTTATTATTCATTAAATCCAGTCAAGCTGGGTTTTTTGAGTTGAGATTTTGTTTGAATTCAGCAAACATAATCCCCACGTAGGGTGCCTGTGTTTTTCCTCAGACCTACCTTCCACAGCTCTATGCATAGAGACAGCTATTCATAGCTTGTGAAGTCTTTGCCTCAGACCACCACGCCAATCTTTTCTACACCCTCCGATCAGCCAGCAGGGAATCCGTTCTCCTTTTCCTCCTTTATTCATCTTTTTGCATTTTAGTTGTTGAAGTAATATTTCATGTTAAAGAATTATAAAACAAGTGAGCGTCAGTTGGGCTTTGGAAAGGAATAATGATCAGCTCCTGTGGTAGACATGCTGTCTTTAGCTGTTGTTCCTCTTTTGACGTGATCCATTAGCATAAACAAAACATAAATTAAGTAATAAACAAACAATAAACCAAGTTTGGAAACATGTATTGCACTGCTGTCTTATTTTCCTTGTGGTATTTTAAAAGGTATTACAAATTACAGTCATATGTTTGCACCATAGAGTAGCACCTTTAATTTTGTTCTATGTACTGCAATGACAGTAAAGTCAATCAGTGATGGAGTACTCGTGTCCCACTTAAGATGCTACTCTCTGGACTTGTGACTTGACTTGGGCTCACACACTGATGACTTGGAAGTTTCTGAGTACTTATATGTCTAATTTTATGTTATTAAAAAAGTATATATTCAATTATATTTGATTTATTGATATATATTTAGTCTGTAACTGTTCTTATGTAGGGTCCAGTGATGTAGTACTCAAGTCCGAGTCAAGGACTCATGTCCGTTAGAGTTGCTATTCTCTGGGCTTGTGAGTCGACTATGACTCACGCACTGATGACTTGGACTCAGATGTTGGACAAAGTTTCTGACTACTTTTATGTCTAATAGGTATAATATATATATATATACACTCACCGGCCACTTTATTAGGTACACCTGTCCAACTGCTCAACACTTAATTTCTAAGCAGCCAATCACATGGCGGCAACTCAGTGCATTTAGGCATGTAGACATGGTCAAGAGAATCTCCTGCAGTTCAAACCGAGCATCAGTATGGGAAGAAAGGTGATTTGAGTGACTTTGAACGTGGCATGATTGTTGGTGCCAGAAGGGCTGGTCTGAGTATTTCAGAAACTGCTAATCTACTGGGATTTTCACGCACAACCATCTCTAGGGTTTACAGAGAATGGTCCGAAAAGAAAACATCCAGTGAGCGGCAGTTCTGTGGGCGGAAATGCCTTGTTGATGCCAGAGGTCAGAGGAGAATGGCCAGACTGGTTCGAGCTGATAGAAGGGCAACAGTGACTCAAATAACCACCCGTTACAACCAAGGTGGGCAGAAGAGCATCTCTGACGCACATACGTCGAACTTTGAGGCAGATGGGCTACAGCAGCAGAAGACCACATCGGGTGCCACTCCTTTCAGCTAAGAACAGGAAACTGAGACTACAATTTGCACAAGCTCATGAAATTGGACAATAGAAGATTGGAAAACGTTGCCTGGTCTGATGAGTCTCGATTGCTGCGACAGTCGGATGGTAGGGTCAGAATTTGGCGCCTACAACATGAAAGCATGGATCCATCCTGCCTTGTATCAACGGTTCAGGTTGGTGGTGGTGGTGTCATGGTGTGGGGAATATTTTCTTGGCACTCTTTGGGCCCCTTGGTACCAATTGAGCATCGTTGCAACGCCACAGCCTACCTGAGTATTGTTGCTGACCATGTCCATCCCTTTATGACCATAATGTACCCAACTCTGATGGCTACTGCAGGATAATGCGCCATGTCATAAAGCTGGAATCATCACAGACTGGTTTCTTGAACATGACAATGAGTTCGCTGTACTCAAATGGCCTCCACAGTCACCAGATCTCAACCCAATAGAGCATCTTTGGGATGTGGTGGAACGAGATTCGCATCATGGATGTGCAGCCGACAAATCTGCGGCAACTGTGTGATGCCATCATGTCAATATGGACCAAACTCCCTGAGGAATGCTTCCAGCACCTTGTTGAATCTATGCCACAAAGAATTGAGGCAGTTCTGAAGGCAAAAGGGGGTCCAACCCGTTACTAGCATGGGGTACCTAATAAAGTGGCCGGTGAGTGTATATATATATATTATAACCTAAGTCTGGAACTGTTTCATGTTGGCTCCAGTGATGGAGTACTCAAGTCCGAGTCCAGGACTCAAGTCCGATTTGAGTCGCTATTCTCTGGGATTCCTCTGTTACCACGGGAAATTTCACCGTACGCCCTTTCCTGACTCTCCTCGTACTTCTGTTTCCACTCTGCCAACACCTGAAGAACACAGTTAAGTTGGTTATTTAACAACATGAAGACAAAAACATACAGTACATATTTCATTGTTTGTATAGTCTACATCGATGATGTTCTACGTCCAGGATTCTTGAAGTTCAGCCGGAAACTTTGTAGGTCCTTCTTTTCGGCCGGATATCCGCTACCTTCTGTTTTCTTTGTGTTGGAATTTTAAACTCAGGTGGATTTATGAGGACTATGGTTAACTGCTCCTCAGATCTCTGCTGCCCAGTCTCATGGCAGTTTGTGACGTTATTAGATCTATTGATTTGTGTACAGGGACACAATTTTCTTGTTCGTGCTGGTTAGCACAAATTTCAAACTAATGTATTTCAATGGGAAGAACCTTTCCTGATAACAGCACGATTACAGTATCGACTAGTATTGAAAAGATGAGAATCCCCATAAGGAGGTTGGTTGAGGTGGTGGATGGGTCAAACAACACAGGACTTTCACCCAAGAGACTGGGGTTCTCCCCCCCGCGTGTGACGGTTCCTTTCCAAGTTGTTGTTTTCCTAACCACAACCGCCCCCGGCCGTTGTTAGGGCCGTCGTCAACAGTGACACGTTTTCCTCCCATTGCAGACTGCTGTGTGGACTAACCAGACCCTCCTCCACAGCTGCGGAGGACGGTCTGGCAATGCGAGACTTAGGTTAATGGTGACTCAACTTGGACTTGACTCAGACTCTTCTTCGGTGACTTGGACATGGAGTCGGACTGGAACACTCACGACTCCAGACTTGACTCGGACTCGCCAGTCGGTGACTCGACTGCAACACTGAACACGGACAACAGGTTTTCCAAAGTGAAGAGCTGCTTTAAGTGAAGACATATGATGCTACATGCAATACGGCCTTCACTGATATTCACTGATGTGATATTGAAATATGAACCTACAGAGGATGTTTCAAACCTCTCATAAAAGATGTAAGAATTAGCTGAACAGCATGCCAAGCTGCCATTGCTTTTCTTCTTACTAAGTTCTTTTTATGGATGGATGACTCAGTGTAATCTATCTTCCATTTTTAACATCATAAGCTAAGGTATCCTTTCTTACTATGACATTTATTACATTTTGCTTCTGTAGGGATTGGGCTCTGACCTGATTAATTTTCATAGCGAGGGTCTAATCCTGTTTTTATGAGTAGGAGAAAAAATGATATGCAATCCCTTAGTAGCTCTGTCGTCTGAAAGGCCAGATATGTATGCTCCTGTAACAAAGATGAAGATTTATTCTGATGAATTTTGGGAAGCTTACTTTGGAAATGTAATAGGTTACCGATTCTAACCCTATTTAAAATGTAATAGTAGTGTAACTATTTTCATTACTGTATCAATAAATGTAATCAAGTAATGTAACATTTTACATTTAACTACTTTTTGATTACTTTTCTAGTTCATGTTTTTAACTGTTAACCATTTTTACCAAATTGACTAAACACTGTTATTGGAAATTGCAAAAGGTGACATTGTGCACATGATGAACATGCAAAGAAAAGAAATTAATATATAACATATGGCCTAGTTTTTTATAGAAACCATTCAGATGTCACCCCCAATGTACTCATGAACATTTTCACAGGTAACTGTAATATAATTACATGTTTGTTTACCAGTAATTTTTACCAGTTACCTTTAATGTTTAATTAAATTGCGTAATGCCATTACATGTAACTAGTTACTCCCCAACACTGTCTGTGGGATTTTATGCTGTGTTGAATTTCCTCACACTCTACAGGGGAACTTCTGTGGGCATTGTTAAACTTTTGTACCAGTTAAGGCTGGAATCAGTGCAGACGGCAGCATACACCTGTCGTCTTTCACACAAGCACCTTTTGCCCTTCACGTCTCTTTTCCTTCTCTGTTATATCATTCTTCCTCAAATATCCTGATCCTCCCTTCATTTTCTTTCTCTGTGCTTGCACTCCTCGTCTCGCCTCCTCTCCTCTTTGGCTCTGCTAATTCAACGGCATGTCTGACCGGGCCTATTTCCCCCTCCTCATAACAAGACCATGATGAACCTTATCACTCCTGTCACTCAAACTCCCTGACAGCCAGTCTGTGTGTTTTTTTTTTTCTGTGCCTGGCTGTCTCTCTGTCTGCTTCCCTCCCTCTCTCTTCTTTCCTCCGTTCTCTCCTCTATGATGACCAGGAGAATATGCTCGGCTGCAATCCATCTGTCCCGCTGATAAAGAGTTAGCAGTGATGGGTGTAGCACCAGGCACAGGACAGCAGGGCCCTGTCAGTGATGCTCTGTCTCGGGGATGGCTACAACGGAAGTTTTGATTATCCTAGCCTTGCATGATTGCTTCACACGCTTCCTCCGAGATACACACGGTGCTTCCGGTGAAAGGTGGCATAGTTGCAAATCTTGTTGTTACAAAGAGGATGGATGTGTGTGTGTGTGTGTGTGTGTGTGTGTGTGTGTGTGTGTGTGTGTGTGTGTGTGTGTGTGTGTGTGTGTGTGTGTGTGTGTGTGTGTGTGTGTGTGTGTGTGTGTGTGTGTGTGTTGACACATAAATGCACACACGGATCAGGTTAGAGTAAGATGTGCTGATATAGATTATGTCCTTGAAACTTTTTGCAATATGAAGTTGTATTAAGAACATAACAAGTATGTAATAAAATGTATGTAAAAGTATGTCATAAAAATGTTGGTGATGTTAGATTTAATGTTAGTTGGCTTTATTATTATGAATCACTTTATGTTACCTGATCATTCCTACCCCTGTCAAACTGCTGGACTCCTCATTGAGATAAACTGATGAAGACCGGTTGATTAGCATTTACATAAAATGAAGTTATGAATAATTGCCTGTTGTAAAATACCAATCTTTATGTCCTATTTTAGATAAAAAGTGTTTAGCAAACAGAGTTAGAAGAAAGTAAAGTAATGTGGCCTTTTGTTCCCAAACAAATGAAAACATTTGTTTTTATTGCATGTCTTGTTGTAATATATTATCCTTTATTTACTTAATTATATATTTATAGTTGTGAATATGAATGCTGTACAGATAGTTTGATTTGGATTTTGCCAGTCAAAAACCAGGACTGGATTGAACACCTCAATAGATACTTGCTGTAATAATTATGCATCCTTCAAATTAACATTAATTTGTAGACAGACACTAGTTGTATGTTGCAATTGACCAAAGTTTTGAGTGGGAAGGGAAATGGAGGGGTCTGAACTTATCCCAATTGTGGGTTGTCCCCACCCCCTAAAAATTTATTTAAAAACACACTGTAGGGGCAACATCTAGCTCACCCATCATTGTAGGCTGAGTCCTTTGCAGAGGCCCGGGTTTGAGTCCAACCTGCGGCCCTTTGCTGCGTGTCATCCCCCATCTCTCTCCTACCTTCCTGTCTGTCCACTGTCACTGTCAAAAAAGGTGTTGTCAATAATGCAGCCATGTATAATTAAAATAATTGTAAGTAGTAAAACAATACAAAGGGGGCAAAAATAAATGCATTTAAAATTTAAAAACATTTTAAGCCCCCCCCCTTCCTTGCCTCACAGTGGTTTGGTCCACTGCCTGCAGACCATAGATTAGGCTTATTCGAGATGAGCCAGGTCTGCGCAGAATCGATCACCGGCAATCACCGCCCGTTGCATGCCGGTTAGATTTGTGTCCGAATTGATCCCGACTTGCTCTGACGTCATGAGAGACTAAATCTGTTCAGATCACGGACCACCTACAGTGTGTTGTTAATTAGCATCAGCAACAGATCCCATGTAGAGCATTTTGAGAGCTACTCTGTCATAATTAAAACAACTAGAGAGTGTGTACAAGCTGATTTGGGGGTCTGATAAAATTGTATTGAATCGGAATCGCACCACAATGTTTTTGTCACTTCCTGTTCAGCCTGAAGGCGGCTGAAATCGGCTGGAAACTGTCCGACTTAAACGCAGCTTTTTGTCTTTTTGACCAAAGATTTTGCCATGAATCCTCTATGTTAGCAATCATAACGTTACCTAGCTTGTTGGATAGTTAGCTAGTTTAAGCTAATTCACCCCTTATTGGCTAGTTAGCTAGCTAGGGGGTTCAGTTCTCATCAGTTCAGCTCAGCATCATCTGTACTGCATTAGAGAAAAAGTCACTTCATCCGATGTTTAAATTAAATAAAATAGCCTTGCCAGCTTACTTACTGGAGCTCCACAACTAAACATATCCTCTCCAACAGTACAATTGTGGCTTCTATGTTTGTGTCTTCTTGAATAATTGCTCTTGAGAAATTTCCCAACTGTGTGCGTCCCTGGTCCCTGTTCCTGCAGTAGTGAGTCCCATTGGGAGGTTTTGACATTATACAGGACATCACGGGCGCACGTGTCTGCCCCTGGCCAACAGTACCTATAGCTGGCAGAATTGGACAGTCAAATTGAAGAGAAAGATAGGAGAGAAAAAACATCAGAGAGGCAAAACTTCCCTCCTTTCCTGAAGTTAAGGGGGCGGGAATAAGTTAATGGTCATAATTACTTGTGGCATTACTAACAGGTAGTCAAAGTTACAGTGTGCATTAGACCATGGGCTTTGGGTAATGTACCATTTTCTTGTTTGCAAACTGCCAAAAAATACTAGACATATAATATACATACACAGACATATATAATATAAGATATGAAATTTTGTCCAAATATATACAGTAAATACATCTTGGTTGTGCAGGAAGTTTTAAAGCAAATAGGCAGTAGTGCAAAAAAAACAGGTTGTCCACAGTTGACTATTACTGTACACATTTCTTGCTGTGTGTTGAACACCAGTCATGCACGTTTAAAGTTTAAAAGGAGAGCACTTTCAAGTGAGTTATGGTGAGCAGTTTAGCAGTCCACTTGGTGGTAGATGTACAGTGTTGAAATGAACTTCGGAAACTCTTTCTTTGACTTGGGAGCACATGGGCAAAATGCAGAAGAAAGCAGGTGTGGACTGTCAGACTGTTGCTTTTGGAAAGTAAGAAAACTCCTGCAGTCGGACCTCTCCAGTCCAACCATCGGGAAAGGGACTGTCCAATGCTATCCAATGCAATGCATCAGCTGTAACACCTAAATGGATGTTGATGTTTTTGAAGGATGTGGTAATTTAATACACTGTGCACCTGCTTTCCTT